>PVKS010034129.1:0-21167 GCA_004027875.1 Aplodontia rufa | reverse complement strand
CTTAGCTTTAGCTGTAAATGGTTAGTGTTTTTATACTTAGAGCCATGTATATTCTTTAGGAAATATGAGAAATATTTTCTGTGTGTCTTAATTATTGGTCCACTTTTCGTTTGCAAGGTGAATACCCATAATAACTTTGGATTAGTTTTGATATGCATTTTTTAATATACTTAAAACCAGAGTTGTATGAAATATGTATCTCAATTGAAAAAGGATAAAGAACTCTCTTATGCCCCACATTTTTTTTTCTTTAGGCTTTTTTTGGGGGGGGGGATTTTTTTTTTTTAACTGGGAGTCGAACCAGGACGTTGTGAATGCTGTGGATGCACTTTGCCACTGAGCTATATCCCAGCCCCACTTTTGTTTTAATTCACTCTTTCTCGGGCAACTTGGTAGAACCATAGTTTAATGTAAAATAGGGAGTCTAAAATGACTTCTGAGAACAGGGTAAATGAACGTAGTTAGCAGAAAAGTGTGGTGTTCTCTTCTTTTAAGAGGGACAATGAAATGAGAATTTTTATTTAATTTCCCACATGGCGTTTTTTGCTCTGAGCCTTGGCTGTGTAAGTGTGCTGGGGTTCAAATTCTTGTATTCGCCTTTAAGCGCCATAAACGCTGAGCCACTGCTCCTGTCCAAGCCACTTGGCATTCAGTTATCATTGAGCACCTCACAAATAATAGTATATTTTGCCTATGGCACACCATATGATGAATGAGTGCCTGGATTGTAAAATTACATTCACTAGAGACTTTGAAGTGTTGTTATTCCTTGTCAAAAGTTGTCAGCACATTAGTTAGAGAAAAATGAACTACATCCAGAAATTACAGGTTTGGTGGGCATAGTGTTTCACCTCATGCCTGTAATCCTTGCCACTCTGGTGACTGAGCCATGAGGATTGTGTGTTGGAGGTCAGATTCAGCAACTTTGTATATCCCTAATTAGGTTTGTGAGCTCCTGACTATAAAGGCTGGGGATTTGACTTGAGTTTGTTTAGTGTCCCTCTTCTCTTCTCCAGTATATTGGAAAAGAAAAGTCAGTGTGGTTTTAACCCTTTGGTAGTTTTCCTATTTTGCAGCAGCCCCTGTTTTCATCCTCTAACATCACACACCATGATAGTGTATGTGAAATGTTTAGGAGCTACTCTGTATCTTACATTTTGCTGAGTTTTTCATAGATGTGTTTTGTTGCCCTACAGACTATGTACTAGGTTTATGTATCCTGGCTGGGATACTTTCAAATAGGGCTAAGTTGAGGGGACAGCTCTAAGGATTATGAAGGTTGCTGTTATGTTTGGTAGTGATTAGCTATATAGTTTGATACAATAGATATTAATGTTACAGGAATTAATATCAGAAATAGTGCCTTCCCTGGAAAGTGTAACTTACAGAAAATGAGTCTAAATGTTTGGAGAGAAGCTTGGGAAGATTCCTGAAACATTCTGTTTGTGATTAATTAGTTTAAAGAGACAGGTGCTTTCAGGGTGAGAATAGTGAAAAGCTAAGGTTTTGTTTTATGGACTGCATGGCAGGTTATGGGTTTAATGGATACATGAAGGGCAATTGCTGTGTTTGAGACATTGTTCCAAGCTTTTGGAAAATAAGTAGTTTCTGTTTATCATAGGGTTTTCCAGGAATTTGTGTGCATTGGTGGTAAGCACAGAAAAGTAGTTGAGATGAAAGTTGAAATAGAAGAAAGATGAAAGTAGGGAAATGTCATGTCCTCACTTACCTACATGCAAAAACCTTTTACAAGTTTTAAACCTTGGGAATTTCTTCCATGCTGCTCTCAGAATTGTGATCCTTTTTCCTTCAGAACTGAGATTGCAGGCCTGTACCACCATATCTGGCATGACATCCTCAGGAGGGGTTTTTTTTTTTTTTTTCTCCCCCACCCAAGGGCTAGGGCCTTACCTGTGCTAGGCAAGTACTCTGCCACTGAGCTAATCCCCAACCCTCTTAGGAGGGTTTTTGTTTTTGAGATAAGGTTCTTAGGAAGTTGCTGAGATTGGAGTTGATGTTGGCCTTGATCCTGTGATCCTCCTATCTCAGCCTCCCTCATATTTGGCATTAGAGATGTGCACCACAGCACTTGGCTTCCCTTTTTATTTCTTCACATAATATTTGAACCCTTATTTTGTTCTGGATGCAGAAAATGGTAATAATTAAAAACTATGGATGGGAAAACTACCTCCAAAATTTAGGTTACAGCAACTCTTTCTTTCTCTTTCTGATGTTTTTACAGTCCCCAATGAAATAGATCATTTCATGTTTGGAGCATGAAAACGCATATGAATTAGAGCAGATGTGGGTCTTTTAACTTGTGAAGAGGGGATATTTTTGTAATTACTCAATCCTCTTATTAGGGCATTTTGGTTCTTATATTTTCATCTGGTTTTTGTTTTTCCACCACTTAATCCTGAAAGTGGTGCTGGGTTTCAAACTTTGGTAATAGCACATGCCAGGCAACTAATCTACTATTGAGCCACCTCTCTAGCACCAGCCCTTTTTATTTTTAGAAAGTCTTGCCACCTTATGTTGAGTCTCTTTTCGTCCAGTTTCTAATTTACCTCTTCATATATGAATTCAGAACCTTTATCCCTTTGAACTTTAAAAAAATTTTTTTTAATTGGTAATTGATCCCAGAACACTTTGGTCTGAAATACATTTCCAATCATATGTATTTTTGAGAAAGGTCTCTTGTTGAGGGTGCCCTTGAACCTCCAGTCTTCATGTGTTGGCCTCCTGCATCATTGGTATTATAGATGTGTGCCAAAGTGTCCATTAACCATTTTTGTGTGGGGTTGAATTACATGGATTCTTTATTTCCGCTGTTTTCAGTTTATTTCACCATCCTGCTTTATCATAGGAGGAGTTGTGTAACAATTTTTTATGTTAAGAATATTTACTTGAGGGCTGGAGTGGTGGCTCAGCAGTTTTGGCGCTTGCCTGGGAAGCATGAGGACCCGGGTTCAAATTCCAGCACCACATACACAACTAACTGTTGGAGCAACTGAGGCCATGTGAAAAACTAAATGAAGTTGTTTCTCTCTTTATCTGTCTCTCTTTAAAAAAAAAAAAGATATTTACTAGAATTTGTAAGAATTATGGTTTTGTTACACAGTGGATAAATGATAGAATACTGAAGCTCTTTTGAGATCATATAATCTGTAAATGGCATTCTGGACACAAACTGTCCATTATCGTTTTGTGATGGTCTAAGTATTTTTCATGTACACTGCATAATAGTTGACTGTGACAGTTGGGTACTGGATTGACAGTGCATGTCTAGAATACTTTGAGCTGAGTAGTGGCCAGTAAAAGAAATTAACTGCATCCTGCCCTTCAGATAGGATATTTTAAGAGTTCATACTATAATGTTATTTTTTTATTTTTTATACTGGGCTAGCGTTCTAAAGAAGGGTCTTATGTATGCTAGATAAGCTCTTTACTGCTTTGCTACATTCCTGCTTCCAGCCCACATTTTAGATCAGTATTATAAGGTATATTGAAATTATTAAGAAACCAGTATTGATGGGAGACAAAGAAGTGGTCTGATTCATGTGCAATTAGTGGAGGTAAATAGAAACGTCTTGTTTTCATAGGGAAAAGCATTCCGATAGACTTTATCAAGTTAGAAAATAGGAATACCAGTTCCTCTGACTTTCCAGCTATATATAAAGTTTAGCTTATTACCTGTTGCTCAGTGTATGGTTTGTGACTAAAAGATAATTTAACGAAATCACAATAGAATTCAGTCATGCAGTCATTTTGTCCAGGACTTGTGTTTGTTGTAATAGGAATGGAGAAATGTAGTTGGATATTGTTGTTAATGCTGTAATTTCTTTATAGGTCTTTTGAGAATTGGGAGCAAAATGTCATATTTGTTCTGGCCAGATTGCTTGGAATTTCCTTTTCATGAGCAACTGGGGAGGAACAAAGGGAGATAGGATGAAGGAGGAATGTCACAGAGCAGCTATAGAAATGTAAAATTTAACATCCTTTTTAGGCATCCTGTTTGAGAGACATTTACTAGGCAGTTCTTTTTTTACAGGGATCCAGGGGCATTATATTTTTATAGGTTTTAAATCAAGGAATTGGGTGTGTTTATACATTTAAAAAAAAATCCTAGGATGCCACTACAACTTCTAAATACTGGTGCAAGGAGTGAGCTAAGGTGATTTAATAATGCCAGAAGGAGGCCAGGTTCAGTGGACTACTCCTGTAATCCCAGTGAATAAGGAAACTGAGGCAGGCTAGCCTGCGAAATTTAGTGAGTCTTGCCGAAAATAAAATGGGCTTGGGATGTGGCACATTTGGTCTCAATTCCATGCATACGCAAAATCATAGAGAGGAGGATACTGATAGAAGCAGGAAGTATTATGGAATGTCTGTGAATGTATGTTTAAAAGAATAAGAGGAGTGAAGTATGTCAAACATTGTTGTTATTTCAGTAATATGATTTAATGGTAGTAGAAGGACCGTTACAGTAGAGATAAGTGCAACTCTACTGGCTTTGCTTCATAAAATGACAATGTAGGATGGACTAGACCTACACAGTGTGCTGTATATAAACTTCATAATTAAATGATTTTCACCTTTTTATAAAATAAAATTGTGAAGATCTGTTAGCTATAATCATAGTGACTAGAGGACTAAGCAGGAGAATTGGTATTTCAAGGCCAGCTTGGGTAGCTTAGTGAGCCCCTCCCTCAAATAGGGCTAGGAATGCAGCTCATTTTTGTTGTTCTTGTTTTGTTTTTAATGAGAGAGATGGTGAGAGTGACAGAAACAATTTTTATTTAGTTTTTCATGTGGCTTTCATTGTTGCAAGACTTCCTTGTGTTCTCGGTGCTGTGGTTTTAGCCCGCATACTCGCACATGCCAGGCAAGCGCCGCAACTGCTAAGCCACCACTCCAGCCATGCAGCTCAGTTTTCAATGTCCTCTGTTCAATTCCCAATACAACAATAAGTAAAAGAAAATAAAACTGGATCATGCTGATAGTTCAAAATACATTTTTTTGGGAAATGGGGCGTAAGTTTAAATGGAAGTGTTTTTAGAAGATTGCAAGAAACCAGTAATGTTAAAATTCCCTGTCCTTAATAAGTCTAAAAGAGATAACTTTGTCCGGCTGGAAAGCTATATATATGTAAGTAACAAAGCCAAGGTGTGTATGGTGTTTTCTGCTCTCAGTAGTCTCGTGTTCAGACCTGTTTGAACCCAATCAGTTTTTCATGATTAATTCCAGTCCACAATTTGTTGAATTAGCCATCTTTTCAAGAGTTGTATGATCTGTAGTGTTGTGTGAAATAGATAAGATTTTGAAAAAATGATTATATTAGAAGTAAACTTTGGAATAAGCTGTATTATCATAGAGAAGAAATTATTAATAGGTTTTATGGATTGTCACATGTTGGTATTTGTTGGTGGGATCCAACTTAGTGTAGTTGCCAAATCAGAAAATAAGTTTTAGGTAAATATGTGTTGGTATGCTTATTTGTATGTATGAAGAATCACAGATAAGAATAGTGTGATGTATGCATCAGTCGCCTGTTGCTACTTATATAACAGGTGCAGCTATCATGGAGAGACCTATTCTTGAATCCTAATTTCCATGCATAAATTTTTCTAGTATATAATTTCCATGGTTTACTGTACATAACCCACAGACATCATATATACTATATTTCACTGGGGTCTTGTTCCTTTTCACCGCTTCATTAGTTACTTTTGATTACCATCCATTCATTCTTTGATTTATGGCTGAAATATGAACACGTAACCTGGATTTGTTTTTCAGTTGCTCAGATAGGATGGAATGTTTTTATTTCTGTTTACTTGTTTTTGAGATGGTCTATTTCTGTGTTGTCTGGGCTGACCTCATACTTGAGATTCTCTCCTTGTTTAGCCTCTAGAGTAGCTGGCATTGTAGAAATGTGGCACTATGCCCTGATGCTCTCTATTATAGATTAAAAATAATAGAGCTGAGGAAAATATTATCTTTGTATGAAATTATGATTTTTTTTTAGGTGAGAGAATTTTTAATCTGGTTTTCATTGCTTCGATTCTTTAATTGTGTACATGGTGATGCAGTTTGAACTCAAGTTCTCTTGCATACCAGGCCTTACCAGGTAGTGGCCTTAGCCACTACACAGCACATTTGTGTGAAATTATAGTGTTGTTGTATATTTAAATTGGATATGATAAAACCCATGTTGTACTCAGGGGAAAGTAACTGTCTAATTGCATTTGGGGGGAAAAATCATAATCTATAAGAGGGAACTGTTGGAAATGCTTGTTTTTTAATTTTTTTCTTTTATAGAGAACAGTTTATTTTCTCATCTGTCCTTTTTTCCCCCAACACATAGTTATGTATATGCTGCTGGGGTTCAAACTCTGGTACTTTCAAATACCAGGCAGGCACACCAACCCCTGAGATACCACTACTGCCACTAAACTTCATTCCTTTTTTTTTTTTTTTTGGAGAGGACAGAGAATCAATTTTTATTGGGTTTTCACTTGGCTTTCGTTGCTCTGACAGTTGTGTAGATGGCTGCTGGGGTTGGAATGCACTCCAACCCCAAGAGATCTTAATAGATGACTGTCATCTGTTTGTTTTCTGTATCTGGTGATGTAAGTACTAATTAGCAATATTTTGCCATAGGGAGATGCATCTGTACTGTACTTTTGTGTACTCTTTTTTTTTTTTAATATTCTACATACAACTATTATGTAGGCTTCATTATATTAGCTATTGTGAATAATCTAGGAATGATACAAATACTATATTACTTAAAAGTGCCTTGAGCTGGGCCTGGAATGCAAATGTGTATCCCTGACAGGAGGATTGCACAGCCTCAGCACCTTAGCATTCTCTCAATAAGAGGGGAGGGTTGTTGGTAGTGTGGGGGGGTGGCAGTAGATGATGTTATTGGGTTCAGTGTCTGGTACCAAAATATTAAAGAAATTGGCTACACCACTTTTGTATCCAGAAGGGCCATCTTGTTTTACCTGGATATAAATCTGTACAGAATATCTATACTATTTATACAGACAGTGGTATCTGTAATGAACATGCCTATTACAAATAATTTAATCTACTAAGAGAAGAATTGGGTATGGTAATTAAGGAAACATTCAGGAGAGTATAGATCATTATTGTTATTTGTACTAGGAATTTCACTGAAATGCTTTACCACAGAACTGTATCTCCAGCTTTTTCAAATTTTAATCAAGAGTTTGTTAAATTACTGAAGTTTTGCTATGTTGCCCTTGAACGTGAAATTCTCCTGCCACGCCCTTCTGAATCTGAATCAAAGTTGATTCCAATTTTCCTCCTTGCTTTTAATGATTAAAATGTGTTTTTGCCCAAGGAACATTTTAATTATTTTGTTACATCGAATCCCAGTTTACTTTATAAAGTTTGCATTAGCCTTAGCGCTGATTGCTTAGAGCTATCATTATAAGATTTTTGCAATTATGATTTTTGTTATGTTGTTCCAAGCTCTTAAGTAAAAATGACAACTTCGAAAATTGTTAACTTTCTAGAATTTAGTTCCATGTAAAATTTGGAGGGTAGGGGAATTAAAGCTTTTTGTGGTTTTTGTTTTTTGTGTCTACTCGGGGATTGAACTCTGGCATCTTGAGCCCTTTTTATGTATTTATATATTTTGAGACAGTTCTCACAAAGTTGCCTAGAGTGTTGCTAAGTGGATAAGGGTGGTAGCTTAACTTGGAATCCTTGTGCCTCAGCTTTCATAGTTGTTGGGATTACATACGTGAGCCAGGTTTTTCCTTGGAAATGTAAAAGTGACAGTTTTTAATCCAGCTATTTTATATGTCTGAAATCACTGTAATACTAAATCTTGTAAGATTTGGCATGAAAAACTGCAATAATGGAAGTACTAATTGAGGAACCTGTGTGTGTGGTGATTGCTAAACGTATGTCAGCAGATAACAGGCACTGATAGAAAAGGCAGTCATTGATATTTCTTGTCTGCCATAAAGTAGTATTTTTCTTTTCCTTTTTTTAAAATTTGGGGTCAGGTGCTGGGTTTGATACCAGATCCTTGTATGTACGTGCAAGACCTATTCCTTACTGCTGATGTATATGCCCAATCCCTTTGGTTTTGAGGGTACCTTTGTTACCCTGGCTAGTCTTAAAGTTACAGGCTTTGTGCCCCAGCTGTACGACAAATTGGGATTATAGGCTTGTACCTAGCTCCCTGATTGGAGTTTTGAATTGTTTACCATACATGTAGTTTTTGTTGGCCAAAGTATATTATATCCGATGTTTAATATTGGTGGTACACGTCTGTAATGCCATCATCTCAGGAGATAGATGATCATAAGTTCATTGTAAGCCTTAGCAATTTACTGAGTTTCTATTTCAACGTAAAATAATTAAAAGGCCCAGTGGATGTGGCTGTGTGGTTAAGTGCCCAAGGTTGATTACTAGGTGCAAAATAAAATTTTTATCTAGGTGCATCATTTTTCCGTGTTTTTTATTTTTTTGAAGAAGGAGGGAGAGGGAATGAATGAGTTTAGTTTTCATGTGGTCTTAGTTCTCTGGACCACTTGCATATGTGGTACAGGAGTTTGAACATAGGTACTCATGCTTGCCAGGTAAGTGCTTCAAGTATAAAAGTGATTGTTTTGGCAATTGAAATAGTTCAATCTAATTTCTTTTTATGGTAAAATAATACCATCAAGGAATTCAGGTTTTGGGGCTGGATCAGTAGGTCAGAGTTTATATAGCACTTATGTGACATGTAGAACATTACAGGTTCGAACTGCACTACATTGTATACAACAATTTGTTGGACCAATGAAGACCACATGAATAACTAAATAAAATTGGTTCTCCTTCTCTGTCTCTCAAAAAAAAAAATTGAGGTTTTAAGTTTGAAATAATTGTTTCATTTATCAAATAGGATGTACAGTTATCCGGCGCGTGTTCCTCCTCCTCCTCCTATTGCTAGGGCTGTGGTGCCCTCTAAACGCCAGCGTGTTTCAGGAAACACCTCCCGAAGGGGCAAAAGTGGCTTCAATTCTAAGAGTGGACAGCGGGGATCTTCTTCCAAGTCTGGAAAGTGTATGTGTTGGTATTTCTGCTTTGAGATTCTGGGTTTGTATTTCTCTTCTTTTTTGAAGTAGTTAAGGCATTGAGGTTATGGTTCAACTTTTGTGCACATTTCTTTTCACATGAAAAAGTTGTGGTTAGCGAACTTACTGTAGTTTGCATTTTGTCAATGACAATTTTATGAAGAACTTGAAAATTATGTGACATCTTTTTCTGAATTCAAGTAATATTTCATTCAGTTAAAAAAGTAAGTTCATATATATCTTATTAGAATTAGTAGTTTTAGTTCTTTATATTGAGCTTGTCTTGTAAAATGGACACATGTAAAGCTGGGTTCTCCTTTGGCTGCTGGTATCGTCTAGTGGTAGTTTCTGGTGTATTAGATCTTATTCTAAAATTTTGTTTCTTACAGTGAAAGGAGATGACCTTCAGGCCATTAAGAAGGAACTGACCCAGATAAAACAAAAAGTGGATTCTCTTCTGGAAAGCCTGGAAAAAATTGAAAAGGAGCAGAGCAAACAAGCAGGTAAATGTCTTTTTGTGTTTGAAATTAGGTTGCTTACTACTAAAGTTAGAAAGTATGTCTCACTGATGGGATATAAAACAATGTAAAAAAACTTGGAGTGCAAAATGGGAAGCATGTTTGCATGTTAAGATTTCAAACACGTGCTGCAGTTCTACACTTAATTAGTGGGGTTTCGTATATCCTGGGGACATGACTTTTCCCTAGACAAGATTTGTCCTTCTCATTCTCAGTAGAGACGAAGAATGATAAGTCAGAAGAGGAGCAGAGCAGCAGCTCCCTGAAGAAAGATGAGACTAATGTGAAGATGGAGTCTGAGGGGGGTGCAGATGACTCTGCTGAGGAGGGAGACCTTCTGGATGATGATGATAATGAAGATCGGGGGGATGACCAGGTGAAAACCATGGGAAAGGAAAGAAAGAGGTGGTGGAGGGGGGGAACAGGGACACATGGAGTGCCTCTAACTCCATCCTGTTTGTGTCTGTTTCTCACAGCTGGAGTTGATCAAGGATGATGAAAAAGAGGCTGAGGAAGGAGAGGATGACAGAGACAGCGCCAATGGCGAGGATGACTCTTAAGCACATAGTGGGGGTTTAGAAATCTTATCCCATTATTTCTTTACCTAGGCGCTTGTCTAAGATCAAAATTTCACCAGATCCTCTCCCCTAGTATCTTCAGCACATGCTCACAGTTCTCCCTATCTTTGTCCTTCCCATGTTCATTAATTCATATTGCCCTGCGCCTAGTCCCATTTTCACTTCCTTTGACGCTCCTAGTAGATTTGTTAAGTCTTTTTTCCCTGTAATTTTTGCTTTTAATTTTGATACCTCTTTATGACTTAACAATAAAAAGGATGTATGGTTTTTATCAACTGTCTCCAAAATAATCTCTTGTTATGCAGGGAGTACAGTTCTTTCTATTCATACATGATTTCAGTAGTTGCTTCCCTAACTGCATTGGCAATCTCATCTAGTATCTGAGAGCAGCTTTGAGTTAGAGGTATGTGTGTTATACCCCACATAAGAGTCCTGTGTGGGGCTATTCAACACAAATGTAACAATGTATTTTTGTGAATGAGAGTTGGCATGTCAAATGCATCCTCTGGAAGAATAATTAGTGTCATAGTCTTTGTTTTCTAAAGTTGATACTGTGGGTTATTTTTGTGAACAGCCTGATGTTTGGGACCTTTTTTCTCAAAATAAATAAGTCCTTATTAAACCAGGAATTTGAGAAAAAAAACCCTGGTTTTTTATTTTTGTATTTTATTATTATTTACTTCAAATTCTTTGTTTTGCAGCAGTTACCCTTAGAATGTATAAAATATATTTTTCCTGGAGTCATGATCATTATGCGTACCAGCATACACAAATTATATTTCATCAAGATGAATGTTGCATTCAGGAGTAAAGTACCTTTGACGTGGAGTGGAGATTGTTAATTGCTGTTTATAGCCCCAGTTATCTTAACCTTGATTCTGAGTGTTTGCCTCAGTGTTACTGACAATATGAAAGCTCTTTCATTCCTCATCTTCTGTAGTTTGTGCCTTCTCAGATAACTCAGAACATAGGGAAGGTTGTGTCTTCAGTTTAATTTACTTTTTCTGTGTGAATTTTTATCCTTTTCCCTTATTCCCTAATTCAGTTAATTGCTGTATTTTTGTGTGGAGGTGATTGTACACGTATGCAGTCAAACTTAAGGATGTATTTAGCAACATCTCCAGTAGTTGTCTTGCTTGCCCAGTGATGAAAGGTATCACCTATAAGTAGAAGTCATGTTTCAACTTTCGGTTTTTCCAGCATAGGAACAATAAAATCTGACTGTTATTTATTTGCCAATGGACCTTGTATTTCTCAGAGATTTGATAATCTTTCATTACATTCATCACAGGTAGTTTTTTACATACTACCCGTGGACAAACGTTATACCCTAATTATAATATTATTGATCCTTATGTAACAAGTGAAAAATATGCAAGGAAGAAACAACTGTGGCTACCCTTCAAGCCCAAATGTACAGCATAATTTACTTCTTTTATGTGTTGATTTGGTCAAAGTACTTGTTCCCATTATGTTTTCTAATCTACTGTGCTCTCTGTTACACAAACTTTTAGCAGGTTAGCCAGTACTAGAAACTCAACTAAAATCTTGGAAGGCTCAGATGCTAATAAAACTTGTTATAAAATAACAATGAAATATTACTGGAAACAAATGAAGAATTCAGTGTGTCCACTTTTTCTTCATTTGAAGGATCTCATTCACAAAACTGTTCAGCTTAATTCTGGTGCTGTTACTGTGTTCTGTCACATTAGTGGTTGCATTTAATTGTATCGCAAGGATTTAAGACATTCTTTACCTTTTAATAAATAGAAGCATGTTCACATTCTTCAAATTGTGTGCACACATGAATATCTAGTTATACCTTTACCATAGTCACTTCATACTTTAGGTCTCAAGCTATTGCAAATTAAATTTCCTTTTGTACCTAAGTGAACAACATTCATAGGTATATTCAGTTAATAACTCAGTATTTGAGGCTCTGATATCAAAATAGCAAAAATAAAGATCATCAGATATTGGTAAAAATCTATTTCATCAAATTTATGATAGGTTTTAAGATGTCACCATGATAGCCAGTAATTATTTAAATGATATTTTTAGTACCTTCACAGTCTTATGCAACGTCACACTACATTTTGTGGGATTACATTTAAAGCAAAGAAAAAATGAAGGTGTACATTTGTTAATTTGGTGTATAAAATTCTGAGCAAGAAAGTTTCTCCATATGCCACGAAATCCAAGAAAAATAGGCCTAACAACTTACAGAGGTAGTTTCTAACCATGATTGAAATCCGGAAAGGAAAATGATAAAGAAATCTTTAAAACATTTTGATGCATAGTTTCTAGGGGGAAGGTATCTGTAGCCCACCGATGTGGAGTACTTTGTTATTTGTTCCCAGCACCACTGGTGCCTTGACCTGAGCTCAGAATGGATGAGAAATTTAGAGTGCTGGAATAATTGCCACCCATTAGATTCCCTTTTATGTGTTGCCTCAGCATTAGATTGATAGGTGTTACAATAGAAAAAAAAAACAGTGGAAATTGAAACAAAAGGATCATTGAATTGGAAGCGAATTAACTGGAATCAAAGGAAGACAGAAGAAAGAAACAGTAGAGGAAATGTGACCACTACATGAAGTGAATGTTATATGGAACCCCTGTAGACAACTTAGAAGGGGTGTTTCTTGTTTTCTGTTTTTAAATGAAGGAATCAAGTCAAAATCCCCTTGCATAATATGGAGAGTATAGAAATGACAGGATGAACAAGTGTTTGGGATAATTAGTTGAAATGATGTGTTTGTTGCAGATGCAGAAGTGAAATAATAGGTGGATATTTATTGAAATCTGTTGAAAGATATTCTTAGTTCTGGGAATATGTTACTAGCATTTTTAGACCATTGAGCACACTAATTTTTATTCATTGAATTGGGAAGCATCATTGTGAAAAATGACAGACAAACTCCCATTGTGACAGTCAACCTTTTTATATAATACGAAGAAATTTCAGGTGCACCAATGTCAAGTGAGGTTTGAATTCATGCCTGTTAAAGTTACTTAAATCAGGAAAATTTCTTATTTTAGTGACTTTAAATCAGTGTAATAGGCATCTAAGAAAAAGTTCATTTTAAGCAGCTACTACATAGAATTTTGGCAACACTAGAGGAATTACATGTGATGTGCAGGTTGTGAACTGTGAAGCCTAAAAAAACACCACTTGCTTTATCAGTGCTGTTCTCTCCAAAGAACAGGGTTCATTTATTCTTTGTTGTTTGACCATGGAATATGTGGCTAGTAAAATGGTGTGGAGAAAGGTGGTCATAGTCCTACACCAGTCCCTGTTTTAAAATTTTTAGATCATTCTAGAGATAGAAACTAAATCCATAGTTTTTTACATATTCCATGTTTGGAATTCATAAGTAAATCAGGGACGGATTGTCTGTGGCTCATTGGTAGGATGCTTGCCTAGCATGTTTGGGTCGTTTTGTTGGGTATCCAGCACCACAGAGAAAAAGTCAAGAAGACCTTAAAACTGGGTGCTTTTGTAACAGATTAATTTTGAAAATTATCACATTTGAGCGTAGGACTTTTTTGAATCTTTGAGTAAAAGTTCAGTTGTAAACTGGGATTGAAATTTCCCTACTGCTTTTAAATTGGAACAACAAAATACAGGGAAAGTGGATAATAGTTTCTTGATGTGAGCACTAAACATAAAGTAGTTAACAAAGTGTTAATGTGTGAGATGAATGTAGATAAGTCAGGTTCCTCTCATTTCTGGGCTTATGCATATCCTGTTTTCTCAGATAGGACCTGGGATGTATAGTCATTGAGTTCTTTCCTTGTTAGGACCTGGATTTGATAGGCAGCCCTCCATACACTTAACCCCATTTTATTCACACGACACATTGGAATTATAGATTAAGGAAATATGAAATTCTGGGGGTCTGTCACTAAAAAATTTGTGTTGTGTCCCAAAATAACTCCCAGTGGCCTTTGCCAAATCTAGTAAAGTTGTAATTAATGATAGTCTACCGGATTTGTACGGTTGGTTATTTCTCAACCTTAGATGTGCATTAAAATTACCTAGGATAGTTAATATCTTAATATCCGTGTATGCTCTCAAGTCTTAATTGTCTGTGGTTAAAAAAAAAATTGTGGTTGCCACTCAGCAATATTTTTTTTTGAATTGCTATAATTCCAGCACACTATCAAGGTTTGGAACCACTTAACCAAGAGGCAAAAAGATTCCCTTTGGTAAAGATAGTGCAGGGAGGATGCCAGACATCAATGGTGATGGAGGGTCAAGAAAGGAGATTGGATTTAAAAACATTATATGCAGGGAGATGTAAAGGTGGCCAGTAAGTTTAAGTTATAGCTGAAGGGGTACCAAAGTGTAGAAAGCACTGAGGGAGATGACGAAGATGCTAAAAAGGTTGTGTAGCACCTCATGTAAGTCCAACTGGATTGCCTTTCAAAACTAAAACACAGCAGCAAGTTTGATGTTGGAAATGTTTTTGTTGTGACCAATATGGTAGCATTTAGTGATTAGATATAATGTATGCCAGCATGGCTGAGGTAGGCTTTGATTTCTTTATATTTAAATGTCACTCATGGCTGTTTTACCATGCGTAAACTTACCAGAGAATTGTAGCAGGAAGTACTGGAAAGTTCAGGCATGTGCTGGTACTGATTCCTTATATGTACAGATGCGACAGGGTTCAAGATACTTGATGTGAGTTCTTTTTCCTAGGCCCTATACTTGAATGTGTTTTCCTTATGAGGGCACCTGCAATTCCATGGTATAACCCATATTGTGTTGCCCATACCTACATAGGGAAACATCTTGTCAATCATTTGCTCAAACTCAAGGCAGATATCAATTACAGAAGATAATATAAATCTAATGCTAGGTAATAATTTAACACATAATTGCTGTGTTTCAGAGGTTAGGTACTTTTCTCCAAAGCCCCCATAGTTTCACCTATAGTGTGCTGGTTTATGAACGGATTTTTCACCTTAAAACATAATGGTGTCTTTGACCTCCCAAGTTCAAAGTAACTATTTTGCAACTATAGGAAACAGATTGTAGAATATCATTGCCACTTCTCTCTTCTGTCCCTCTCCCTCTTTGGGTACATAGGATTGAACCCAGGATTGCTTAATCACTGAGTGGCATCCCCCACCCTCTCTGGGATTACAGGCACTTGGCACCGTGCCCATTGCCATTTCTTTAATAGGAAAAAAATCCACTTCATTTTCTCTGTATGTGGAAAGTACAATGGTCTTCAGTTTCTCCACTGTTCTTTGTTGCTTGCTTGG
This sequence comes from Aplodontia rufa, assembly GCA_004027875.1. Lineage (NCBI taxonomy): Eukaryota > Metazoa > Chordata > Mammalia > Rodentia > Aplodontiidae > Aplodontia > Aplodontia rufa. The sequence goes on along the minus strand of PVKS010034129.1, from coordinate 5,690 downwards.
CCTTTGTAAGTTTAACAGGAGAATGTTTTGTAAAAGTCTTCCCCAGAAGAACGTAACTAATGTGGAGAGTGTTAAGTAAGTCACTTTGCAGAACCAAACAAGCTGCAAAATGAAATTGTGTAGATTGGGAGCATATGCAAAAAATAAAATCCACTTAGACTCCTCATTTCCAGTTTATTCCTTGGTTAACACCCTTGGACGTTTTTGATATCGCTGCAGTAAAAATGCTTGATAGGAGAGTCAATCAGTGAGATACTACAAATTTTTTTGGCTCAAAAGATTGTATCCCTATCACAGGGACAGATGTAGTCTGCTAAATTTCATCTGCACTCAGAATCTCAAGATTCAGCTTTCCATTGAGAGCCTTTGTTGGTTACCCCACCATTCAAAATATGCCCTCTTCCCAGAACTTTTCAGTCACTATTATGAAGCTGCTTCTGTTGCTACCAGGTAAGTCAGCCCTAACGTTTCAGAAGCCACTGGGGGTGTAGTTGCTCTAAGTTTGTCTCCCTGTCCACTGGAAATCCTGCGAAAGACTGCTTTTGTCATTCTCAGGTTCTGAGTCCTGGACTGACATGCAACATTTTTCCTTTTGAGAGTATCCTTGCTTAATGAAGAATGGACCTTGGTGAAATCTAACAAGCCAGAAGAAACCTAGCTGCATCGTTTTATAATGTAATCTGCCCACCCCTGCAGTCAGCTTCAGTGTTTACTAACATTCATTTCATTGCCTGGGAATAAAATCCCTCGCAAAGCATGTGGGTTATTCTGCCTTGTCTTGTATATATCTTTTCTCCCAATTAACAGATACCTGTACTTGCTTGGTCTGCAAATTTTCCCCCGTCTTGGGAAGCATCAGCCTATCTTTGGTGTATCTAAGGAGAACTCCCAGAACATTTTGTTTATTAAACAGCAGCATGTCTGTAAATTTGTTGGTTTTCGTTTTTGCCTTTCAGTGCTTTTTTTGTGTTGCTCTTTCCTCGGTGGTTCCTTAGCTTTGTCCCTTTTTTTTTGTCTTGTTTTGTTTTTGCTGCTGTTTCTTTGCACCTTTATGGCAATTCTGAACTATCTTCTGGAGGATATTTGCACTTAGCAGCTTCAGAATATTCTGGCACAATTCACGTGTGAAATGATCACACACCTTTTCTCCTATTGTGTTAGACAAAACTCATCAAAAAACTAGCATGAGTATATTTGGTCTTAAATAAAGATACCTTTTTATATCTTGTCAAAGTGCCTCCCTTTATTCCTTTCCCTCCATCTTACCATGTTCCCAACCCCAGCTACCATCACCTTGCTTCTGGCATATTGCAATAGTTGCCTGTCTACCCATCTGCATTTTCTCTTTCTAATTTTCTGTATACAACAGCTATGTTGACCTTTAAGACACATAATTGTGTCAGTTCTAGTTTTAGTAGCTTTTAAGATAATGACAAACCATTTCTTAAGACCAAAGACAAGTGTGATGCTTGCGCCTCTGTCCAGCCTCTGTCCCTATTTAGTTTCCTCTGATTTCCATTCAGATGAATGGCATTTCCTCCAGGGAGCCTTACATCTGTTTTTTGGTTTCTTTTTGTTTCAATAGAGTGAGAAGGTTTTTGTTGTTGTTTTCTTCGTGTGGCTTTTCTTGGTCCATTTCTTTGTTGTGTATGTGGTTTCTGGTTTGATCCCATGTTCTCCTGAATTGCCAGGCAATCGCTGTAACTGAGCCTCTGCTCCAGCCCCTCCTGTCTGTCTTCGCTGGTGCTCATGAACTCAAACCAGAATTTTTGATGATTAGTTACTCTTGTATTAAAGTGCACTTCAGCAGGCAGCACATTACTGGTCATTAATATATATCCAATGCTTAGCAGTGTCTGAAGTGAATATATGTTGATTGGGAAAAAAGAAGAAATGGGAGGGTAAGTCCTGGGTCAGGCTTTTTTTTTTTTTTTTTTTTTTAAAGAGGACAGAGACACAGTGAATCAAATTTTATTGAGTTTTTCACATGGCCTCTGTTGCTCAGACATCTAGTTGAGTACGTGGGTGCTGGGGTTTGAACTTATGTACTTGCGCATGCCAGGCAAGCGCCGTAACCGCGGAGCCACCACTCCAGGGCCCCCCCCCTTTTTTTAATGGACAGAGAATCTTAGTTTTTCATGTGATTTTCATTGTTGTGCTGGGGTTCAAAACTTGCATTCCCACGCATGCCAGGCAAGTGCCATAACCACTGAGCCACTCCTTCAGCCCCTTGGTTGAGGCAACTTGAGATGCAGAACAGGGACAGGAACCCTTTTCCCTGTCTCAAGAGTACACACCAATGGATTTCACTCCCTTTGCTTGCACCGTTAAAGTAGTCTTATTGTTGTAAAAATTCAGTGATCAATAACTGATGCTGAGGATGAAAGAAAGGAGCATCATCCGCACAGAACATTTTATTTGCAGTTAATCTGTTGTCAGTACCTTCTCCCCCCTACACCACACCCTTAAAGAGAGAATTTTATGTTGCTTTTGTTGCTCCAACACATTGCATATATGGTGCTGGGGTTCGAACCTGTGTCCACGCCCATACCAGCCAAGCTCTTTAACCTTTGCCCCACCCCCTTTTCAATACCTTTGAATCCATTTTCCCTTAAAAAGTCAACTCTTGTAGTGGGCGTTTCAATTTACCTACATCCTGTGCAATGGACACAGCATACAGCTTGAAAATTTGCAGAGAACATGGCTGTTTAAACACCTCCCTCTCCCAGAAACTCCTCCCATCATTGTTCCCACTGACTACCACTCTTCTGACAGCTTTTGCCTTCAAAACCGTACAATGACAGAATAGGATTGTTGAAGGTTGACTCTCCCTGAGAGCATAACTTGAGAAAAAATCTTGGGTGTAGGAAAAGTGAATATAAGGACTTGTTTTGGGGCTTGGATTCTCCCTGAGAGCATAACTTGAGAAAAAATCTTGGGTGTAGGAAAAGTGAATATAAGGACTTGTTTTGGGGCTTGGATACGTAGTTTCCTAGAATTGTCTGACAGATCAGAGAATCGAAGGCTGAAATATTTTATCCACTGGCTTCTGTTCCCAGTTGATTGAAGAGTCCTCTCAAGTAGGTTGACTTCCCTGCAATTATTAGCTGTAACTCATCTTAATAGGCTATCGCAGTATTGGAAGACATCTGTATTGTTTCCATTTTAGTGTAATTCGTTCTACTATGAACATATATGCATTTCTGCTAGCCGTATAATAGGGTAGAATTACTGGGTCATAGAGTATATATATATATATTCTGCTTAGATAGACATTGCCAAACTCTTCTGAAGTGATTGTACAAGCTTCCTTTCTCTAGATGTAAATGATCATTTTAGTTTCTCCACAGCCTTCCTAGTACTTGGTATTTTCAGTCTCTTAATACTGCTTTTGCTTTTTTTTTTTTTTTTTTTTACTGGTTGTGCCGTGTTATTTTGTGCATGTTTCCCTTTTGGTAAACATTTTGTTGAAGTATAATTTCCATAAAGTGTACAAATCATGTGTAAGCTTAGTTTTCGCTCATTGAACACACAGAGCAAGAAATCAAGAATTGGGAAGTCACCAGCACTCCTGAAATCCTATGCATGCCCTCTTCAGTTGCTACAAACAATGTTTTAAAGATATCTATTATTTTGACACATAGATTTGTTTTGCCTGTATTTGAATTTCAATAAATGGAATAGTATATCTTGTAGTCTTTTGTGCCTGACTTCTTTGATTCAACAATATGTCCTTACAGTTCATCTGTATTGTTGCATGTTGTAGTTTGTTCGTTTGTACTACTATGTATAGTATTTCATTGTATATACTACAGTTTATTCTGCTTATAATTGGGCTGTTTCATAATTTTGTCTATTATGAATAAAACTGCTATGACCATTCTAGAGGTGTCCTTTTTTTGAACATAGTATATATTTCTACTGGGCATAAAATTAAAAATGAAATTACTGGAAAGTGGAGAATTGGTTCTCATTCGTCACCTTCTTGCTATTTTTTACTTATCCATTCTGATATGCATGTGACAGTATCACATTCTATTTAAATTTATTTGGTACCAGTAATTGAACCCAGGGGCACTTAACCATTGAACCACATCTCCAGCCCTTTTTTATTTAGCAACAAGGTTTCACCAAATTCCTAAGGCTAACTTTGAACTTGGGATTCTCCTGCCTCATTCTCCCAAGCCACTAGGATTACAGGCATGTGCCATCATACTGGACTAGTGTCACCTTTTTAAATTTAAGGTTCACAGAAATGTTAGGACACTATAAAAAGTTGCTTGTGTACCCTACTCTTCTTCCAGTTTCTGGTAATCTTAATATCTGAATGCTACCATGGTACTACAGGCCTATTCAGGTCTCATCAATTTTTACATGCATTTCAGTGCATGTATATAATTGTGAACTTTGTCACTTGTGCACATACATGTGTCCACTACCATTATCAATATATAGAATTGTTCCTTTGCCTCCAAAGAACCCTTAAACTTCCCATTGATTGTCACACCACATTCCCCATCCTCCTACCACCATCCCTAACCCTTGGAAACCATTAATTTTGTTTTTCCATCACTATAGCTTTGCCATTTCACATAGTATAGATGGCATCAGTATAGTGTATAACCTGAGAATGACTTGCCTCCTGAACCATTATGCCCTTGAATTCTGTCCAAGTTGTTATAGGTATCAATTTATTCCTTTTTTATTGCCGTGGGTACTCCAGTTTGTTTAAGGACATCTGTTGAAGGACATTTGTGATGTTTGCAGTTTTGGTCTATTAAAAATAAAGCTGCTATGAATACTTGTGTATAAATTGTTGTGGACAAAAATTTTCCTCTTTCTGGAATAAATAGTGTGATTAATGGATAAAATGGTGTGTGTGTGTGTATTTAGTTTGGTAAGAAATCACAAACTCCTCCATTTTCTATTCCTACCAACAGTGTGTAATAGATGGTTCTCTGCATTTTTCCAGAAATTAGCCTTGACTATTTATTTAACTGCACTATCATATGTAGTCATTTCTCCTTATAGGTTTTTACCCCCCTTATTTCTGGGGATTGAACCCAGGGGTGCAGTACCTGAGCTAATCATGCTTTTTTTTTTTTTTTTTTTTTCCATTTTTGGGACAGTCTTGCTGAATTTCCCAAGCTGGCCTCAAACTTTAATCTTCCTGGTTCACCCTCATGAATAGCTGGGATTACAGGTGTTTATACCACCCTGCCGAGTCATTGACTTATCTTTAAAAGTACAAGTCTCCCATCAAAGAAATATCCAAAACCTGGTGGTTTCACTGCTGAATTCTACGAAACATAAGGAGAATGAATACCAATTGTTCTCAAACTCTTAAGAACATTGGTGGGGGTGGGGGCTGGAGCAGTGGCTCAGTGGTTACGGTGATTGCCCGGCATGTGCAAGTACACAGGTTCAAACCCCAGAACTTATGTACACAGCTGATTGTCAGAGCTACGAAAGCCATGTGAAAAACTCAATAAAAATTGCTTTTTTCTGTTTCTTTCAGTGTCCTCTCTTAAAACAAAAACATTGAGGAGGCAGGAATACTTCCAAATACATGTTATGAGTCCAGCATTGTCCCGATATGAAAGCCAGACAAGGACACTACAAGAAAAGAAAATTAGGGCTGCACATGTAACTCAGTGCCACAGAACTTGCCCAGCCTGTGTAAATACCCT
>PVKS010034128.1:0-21170 GCA_004027875.1 Aplodontia rufa | reverse complement strand
ACCAAGGCTACCTACAAGGTCTCTGAGTAGATGGTGGTATCTTTCCCTACATCAGGGAATGCAGGAGAAAGAGTTGGTCTGAGGAGAAGATGTTAAACTGTTGTAAATGTACAGTGATGCTGAACAATGGTTCTGAAGCTCAGAGAAGATTATGAAGAATCATTAGTGTATATAAGTATTAGATAAAATCATAGTAATGGATTGTCAAAGAAGAAGTATAGGTACTACAAGAAAAGCCCAGGGTCTAAAAGGGAATTCTTGGAAATACCTACAATTACTATAAAGTCAAAAGAAAACTAAAATACTCATAATGTTAGACACATCTTCCAAATGGACATGAAAAAAGAGATCAGCAGTTTCACATTGTATGTGTTATTCAGAAATCCTCTTTGACTTTTTCAGAACACTTCAATAGCTTTCTGTCATAACTGGCACAAAATCCAAATTTCTTACATGATCGCATGTTCACCATGCTACTCCTTGATCACTCTGCTCCAGCCACATCATTCTTCTTCTTCTTATTCCTCCTCCCCTTCTTCTTCCTCTTCTTCTTCCTCTTCTTTTCTTCTTCTTCTTCTTCCTCTTCCTCTTCCTCTTCTTCTTCTTCTTCTCCTTCTCCTCCTTCTCCTTCTCCTTCTCCTTTTTTCCCCTCTCTCTCTAACTCTCAGGGCATTTGATTTTACTGTTGATTTTCCCAGGAATGCTGCCTACTGGGTTTCTCCATGACATTTTTCACCCCAAACAGAACCTTCTTTAAAAGGCTTTCTGTGACCTACCAAATGATTGAATCTCTGCCTCACAGCCCCTTTCCCTGTCACTGTCTCTCAAACTACTTTGTGTCATCATCTTATTATTTAACAATTCTTGATACTATCTTATCTATTCTTTGTTGTCTGCTTCCTCACATGTGAAGACAATCCAACACTCAAATTATTTTTAATTATCTTGTAAAGCCAGACTTCTTCAATATGAAAGAGTTCTTCTATCTTTCCTTGAATTTTATCCCTTTGATACTTCTGAAAGTTCTAGGGCAATTCTGTGGAATGCTCATCAAATAGGATCACCCCCTGTTTCCTCCTGCCTGGATCTGGCAATGTTATGCCTGATGGGGTGACATGGTGTGCTCCTCTTGCAAAGTAATGTGTGAAATTATTTATTCTCTCACTGGTTATTATAATTTTAATAATGTGATTTTGTAACTGTACTGTACAATCACTTTTTACCCTCTCTGTCATGTGCTTAATTAAATATTTTATGGGGAGAAACTTTGATAGTGTATGTAAAATTCTCTGTCTCATCACATTTTCACCCACTAGTTTTAACATCCATTGAAATTTACTTCTTGAAATAAATTATTTATTTAACTACTCTTGTATGCTGCCGAATGTGGATTTTCTAGATTCAAATTTCCTTGCTCATCTGTTAGCTATCTTTTTGCTATCAGGAAAAACTACCTCTTGCTTCCATCTATTTCTCGTCTTTTCCCATACACTCTCCCTCCCTTCCATACTTCCTTCTGTCTCTAAGTATGAAAACTCATTAATTGTTGCCATATTTACTTTGTTTATAAACTACTATTGTCATTATTTAATTTAATAAGTTATGACAGACTCAAGCAATGGATTTCTTGAAATTATACATACAAGAATAATTTTGAATATTTTGTATCTTCGAAAAATGACCTAGAAAATGAATGGTTTTCAATCTTGGATTCATATCTACCTGAGTAACTTTTGAATCACCTAATGCCCAGGCCATATATAACATCAATTACATAGTAATCTCGAGAAGTAAAACCCAGAAATAAATATTTTTAAGCTTTATAAGTAATTCAAATATAAAGCTATATTTGAGACTGCTTGCTGGAGAGAGTAGCAAGTTAGGAATTCCACAGAGATGAGAGATGAAATGAAATGAGGGTAAAAAATGAAACATATAGGATAGATAGAAAATTTCCCTGGAAGGTATAAGGGCATGAATATAAAAGTAAATTACAATTTGTTTTCAGGATGAGAGTACTAGGAAGTTGAGAGATTTCCCACCTGATATTTTCAATTTTCAGTGAAGAAGTAAGTTAGATGACATATTGAGATTTTGTGTAAAGAGTGATGAATACTAAAGTCAGAACTGTGGTATGTGTTGTGAGGAGCTGGAAAATAACATGACCCATACAACATTGACATCTGTAGAGAGATTAAGCTTATGTGTGAGAAAGACAAAATTATTGTTATTTTTTTCCACTGAATTAATTGGGTAGATGCAGAATGATGAGTGATTCATAAACCAAAGGCTAAGTTAAATTGTTGGGGCTAAGATTCAAAGAGAAAATTGAGAACAGGAAGGATCAAATGGTGTGAAAATTATGTAGTATCAGAGACTGGGGACCATCTTCTAAATGACTTTCCATAAGAATGGGTAGATTTTCAGCTATTGTGGCAGGAACTGTATTATGAACCTTGAGTTATTTTCAACAGCCTTAAGTGACCTCTTTCTGCAGCAGTTCAACAGAGGAAAATACGTGAATGCTACTGTATTTTAAATATGTTATACTTGGGGACTTGCCATGGTTAAAATATCAGAGATATACCGCAGGCATAGATTTATGTTTAAAGCTTCTTACTTCAATCTGTTTTGAGTTGTGACTGGCCTTAATTTTGACTCTTTGTTTTTTATTTTATTTTATTGTGTTGTGTTTTTGTTTGATTGTTTTTTGTTCTTTAACCAACTTCATACCTGTCTTGTTTTCATTATGATTAGATACTTACCACTTAAACCCTTTCTGGTAATTAAATTGCATGAATCAACTATGTTGAGAAAACTATTCTGCAACAGATTATAGTTATAATTCAGCTGATAAATAAATTCTAAAAATTTTAAAATTACTCTTTTAAAATTGATTGTCACCCCAAAATATTTTTACTTTCTTAAGTAGAAAATAAATATTTTAGTCACGTTCTAGGTCACAGTCTGATATTGATAAGAAGCAGAAATTTTAAGGATAATTATAGTCATTTTACTAGAGCTTTTAACTTTTAACTACTTTTTTATTATTTGTAACTGTGTTATAAGAAGATAATAATTCTATTGTAGCATCAAAAAGGAATCAATTTATAATAAAAACAAAACTGCCCTTAAGCTGCTCTTTAAAACTGTTAAAACATAGTGAATATTTGAAAATTCAGACAAATAGAAATAGAAAATGAGTAATTCCACATAAAGGAAAACTAATGTGTTATGATAAATATTAAACATGTTTTTAAACTCAGGATTCAAGAATATTATGAAAGTTATGAATGGTAAGAATGAAACCACAATGCTAATTCTGTAGGGATTGATGATTCCTTTACAGCATACATAGTTCTGAATTCTGGGTACTTAGCTCAAAAGGACAAGAACATCAAATAAGCTGGACCCTTGAGTGTAGAAACAATGGAGAAACAGAGAAAAACACATTATCCAGGATAGATGCTGTCCAACCAGTCTGAATTCAATCAAAGTAACTGAAAGAGCCCAGAAAGCAAAGCAAATTCAAGGAAGATCCAAATAGGAAATTTAATACAATGATCAAAGACAACAAAAAAGAGGTAGAACCATAAATATAATTCAGAAAATAGCAGACAAGCAGTGGGCAGAAGAGACTCCCAATTTGCCACAATAACCCATCAATTTCTGCATCAGTGGATAGGCGACAGTCATTTTGAATAAAGAAAAGTCTAGAATCTTGCAGGGTTTACAAGAACTCTAGATGACTTTTTTTTTTTTTTCCATTTGTGCTTCAAGTGCTGCTGATCAATTCCATGAACTTGAGCTCAAATGAGAATATTAAAGATTTCAAGCTATGTTGAGAGATTGAGAGAGAGACTGTGAGATAATTACAAAAGTAGCCTAAGGATATCCTCTGTTAATGCTGTCAGTAGTGATAGCGGCCTTAGTGTCATAAGACGTCAAATTGAATGCAGCTGTCAACTGCTGATCTGAATTTAGAATTTTGAAGACAATTGCAGAAGCCAAAGAAAGTTTCAAAAGAAATCTCTTCTGAATAGGTGTTAAAAATTTGCCACATGCTGAAAAAATATATTTATGGATGCCTGACACAATCTACTTTGCCATTTAACCATTATATGTGACTGCTACTTTGAGTTTGGAATTTCGGTGCACATAATTAATAACCTAAAATAGAGTTCAGAACCACATAAGTTTCATTACTGTGTGGAAGATAATTAATTGTTCAGTCAGGAATCAAGAACTTATTACCCTCTAATGTCTACCTCTTTTTCTTACTATTCACCTTCCAAACATGTGCCCACAGGAACTCAGCCATCTTGCATTGAAACTGACAAACAAAAACATCTCATGTTCTGGTTACTTAGCTCTTATAGTACTTTCAATGAATATATTTTCATAAATAAATACTATGTCCAGTTTCAATCCTTATTCATAAAAGTACACTATTTTATAAACAAGTATTTTCAGTCTTAATAGCTTAATGTTAAATTAGGAGTCTTTTTCAAAGAATAAAAGGACAAAATATTCTCAAATAGTTTGTCTTAATTATAGTATCTCAGATTCTGTTTGAAAACCACAAAAATTCATTGCAATTTATATATCCTAAAGTTTTAGAAATATTTACATTAAAATAGTATTCTTAACATGAGTCTAATTTCTGAAATGAATCTTCTATTCTAAACAAAAATCCATCAATAAATTGAACTTCTAAGTGTTGATCTTACAGGTTAATCTTTTTGAATGAGTTTCTTTTTAAGAATGTCCTTTTTTACCGCATTCTTCTAAACTCCTTTCTCTGCCAGCTCATCTTTCATATGTCAAAAAGAACTATCTCAGGAAAATGAGCGCTGCCTTTGGGTCTAGGCCAACTTCACCGGCATTTTAATTATGATTTCTGAGCATATCTGAAGAAGTATTTAGGAAAGGAGGGGTACTAATTATTGTGTAACCATTTTCTGTAATTTTTGAGCAGGCCAATGGGCAGTCAAATGTACTCTTATTTTTACATTGTACTATGAATAGGCATTAGTAGTAGGAGACTGTCCTCTGCTAAGGGATTTAACCATATGTTTACGAAGAGTTTGAACAAAATATTGTTGCTCAACCTTGTCCCTTTTGACCCACCGGCTTTATGGACTTATAGAGATATTATTATTTTATTCCTTATTTCCTGTTTATTTTTGAAGTATTGGGGCTTAAACTTAGGGCTTCATGTGTGCCAGGCAAGCACTCTACCACTGAGTGACATCACCAGCCTGAAATATCACTATATTATATTGTTTGACCAATAACATCAGGAATTTAGAACTTTTTATCTAATGAAATTTATCAATCTTACAATAATAGCTAACCCTCACATATAACTTACTCTGTATCAAGCAGTTATAAGTATTTCATGAAGGTAAACTCATTTAATTTTTACTAGAACACACTGAAGTGTGCATTACTATTATCTCCATTTTGCAGAAGCAGAAACTGAAGACAAGAGATATTAAATAACTTTTCCAAGGTCACAGGATCCAGGATATTTTATATTCTAAAGTCTTTGGCCTGCACACTGAATAGGATTACCTGATGCCAAAATAAAAAATGGGTTGTATTTTGTTTTTTTAAAAAGAGGGGACAGTGAGAGAGAGAGAGAAAGAGAGAAGCAATATTTATTTAGTTTTTCATGTAACTTTCATTCCTCAGACACTTCGTTGTGTATGTGGTGCTGGGATTTGAACTCACCGTAACTGGCGAGCCACCACTCCAGCCCCTGTATTTTGAATGTATGATATAAGAGACATACTCAATTTTGATTATTGGTATTTAATGCTATTAAATTAGACAATGAATTTTGAATTTATGCTTAGATTATTAACTGGTGGTAATATTCATACTTATTTAATGTAAGGTGTACACAACTTTCCTTAGAGTATTCACCTTCCTCTACACCTTTCAATTAAAATATTACTATAAACTGTACTTTTCATTCCAAGTAGAATATCTAATAGTTGATTTAAACTCAGCATATGGAGAATGAGGCCTTAATGTAATATCCAAGACTGGTTCCACAAAGAATAAAATGAGCTAACCGGCTGCACAATGATGGAAGTCTTTTGAATAAAGAAAGCAGCATGTACAGCTGTAGCTAATTACAAATTTGGGCTTCACTTTTGTTAACAGCAGACTAATGTTTGCATACCAAGCACTTGTTGTAAATAAATAGCTTTAATAAGTGGGAAAAAGAGACGCAAGCAACATAATGCCAGGGATAATTACAGCTATGTTTGCAAAAGTCACAAATGCAATATATAATTATCTTAATATGAAAAAATGGAGATTATCTCATATTTTAAGCTCTTTATTAGGAATAATTCTAACATTTGAATATTCTAGTATTTGAGCAGTTGTCTGAGACTGACTTAACTTTTTTATGTGCTACTTTGTGTAGCACATGAATACAAGAAAATACAGCTTTAATGAATAAATCCTCATCTATTAGATAAGGTAATTGAAAGTACACTTGATCATTTATAGCTTGTTTTAGTAATGATTTATGAACTGAAGTAATGATAATTTGAAAAGGCCATAGACAGGTGGTGTCATTCATTTCAAATTAGACTACATGCAAATCATCTCTATCATATCCCCCCTCCAAAATAAAGGCAGCAGTACTTTTTATTTGGCCATGATAAAAACAGCATAAAGCTATTACATTATATTGCAGAAATGCAATGAAAACACGAAACAATCCTAATAACTGAAATCACATGAAGGGATTCCATATTCCTCCAAAATAGCTTCTGTCATGAGAATTTAATAAGAATTAAAAGAGAAAATAATAATATATTGAATGTTGCACAGTAGTACTTATTGTTCACTTGAATTCAGTATTCTGATAAAACTAGGAAGCATAAACAATTCCAAAATTATTGTTAAGAAACCTATTTGTGTCCACGCAAAAATCCACAAATGCTTAGAGCAAATTTATTCATAAGTGCCTAAAATTAAAAAAAATATGTTTTTTCAGGTGTAAGGAAAAATAAATTGTTGTATATCTTTATAATGGTATATTATTCTACAATAAAAATGAGGTAGCCATGGAAAGAAGTGGAGGAGACTTAAGTGAATATTGCTAAGTGAAAGAAGACTATCTCAAAACGTTACACATTCTTTGATTTCAACCATATGACATTTTGAAAAAGGCCAAACTGGAGACAGTAAAATGATCAGTAGTTCCCAAGAGTTCACAGTAAAGTTAGTATGCATAGAAGCAGAGTAGATTTTGAAGGTAGTGAAATTTTTCTGCATGATACCATCATATTAGATATATGTCTCAAATTTGTCAAAACTCTATAGAATTTTCAGTGCAAAGTGTTAACCATGTGTAAGCCACAAATTTTAGATAGAAATAGATTATTGGTAATACAGCTCACTAATTTTACTACACAGACCATACCATTACAAGGTGTTATTAGGAGAAGATTCCCTGAAAGAGGGAATCAGAGAGTATATAAGAATTCTATGTATTTCCAGTCAAAGTTTCTGTAAACTTAAAATTGGTAAAAAGTTGAAATGTATTGATTAAAAAAACTAAGATTAATATTAAAGAAAATGAAAGGAGATTTTTTTAAAAAAGTCAATGAAAGAAGCTTGAAGTTATCTTATTATGTAAAGTAAAGTCAGTTTCAAGTCATTTCTGGTGAGCAATAACTAACCTTTTCTTTTAAATTCACACTAAAATATTCTTTTTCAAGTTATGAAAACATCAATGTTTAAAATGAGTATTTACATAAATCTATTGCCAAGACTGTTATTATTTTTTTAAAGATAAAACCTCAGTGGACCTGGAATGAGAAAAATTCATGCATTTATTATTTTTTTTTGGAAGTAGGGAGGCACAGGCAAAAAGAGGTACCCACTGATAGAAGCAACTGAGTAATATTTTAAAGTAGATGCTAAATTTAATAATATAAAATATGATTTTAAGCTATCATGATTGTACAACAGCTAGACTACAAAAAAGAGAAAATTCATATTTAGGGAAATAAAATATTTTAATGATGAACTTTAGTATTGCCTTAATTTTTTATTCAGAAATTTATTTGTTGAACAATCAAACAAGCTTCTAACAAAATAATATTATATATATATATATATATATATATATATATATAAATTCTGAAAATTAGATTTAATCCAAGAGTTCCCCCCCAGTTACCCACCCTTATCCCTCCCCTCCAACTTCCCAATGATTCTCTACAAATGCCTTAGGTTGTATGACATTACACCTTATCCAATTTAAAACATGATAATAGACCTCCGTTCTCAATGGCTGGGGTCTAGCTCTAACCTCCACAGATGAGTGAAGACATTTGACCCTTGGTTCCCTGGGTTATGCTGATTTCAGTCAGCATAATTTCTTCCATAGCCATCCATTTATCTTCGAGGGCTGCAATATCATTGTTTCTAATTGCTGAGTAAAACTCCATGGTATATATATATCACAGTTTTTGGATCCATTCATCCACTGAGGGACATCTGGGTTGTTTCCATAATTTAGCTATTGTAAATTGAGCTGCTGAGAACATAGATATTGCTGTGTCACTGTAATGTGCTGATTCTAAATCCTCTGGAAAAATACCCAGGAGAGGAATAGCAGAATCATATGGTGGGCTCATCCCTAGGTTTTTGAGGATTCTCCACACTGCTTTCCAGGGAGGCTGTACCAGTCTGCAGTTCCACCAACAGTGTGCTAGTGTGCCTATCTCTCCACAGCCCCTCCAGCATCTGTTATTGTTTATTTTCTTCATTTTTGCCAATCTGATTGGCATGAGGTGATATCTTAATGTAATTTTCATTTGCATTTCTCTGATTACTAGTGATTTAGAGCACTTTCTCAAGTATTCATTGGCTTGATCAATGTCCTCTGTTGAGAAGTTTCTATTTAGCTCTTTGGCCCATTTATTGATTGGGTTGTTTGTGTTCAGCCCATATTTGTAAATAAGGATTTCGTCTTCTTAGAGGATACATGGATGAAGCACATTCAGAAGATAATGACAGACCTAAATGGCTATTATTTTTAGATTGATATATAATTACACATAAAGAGGCAACTATTGCATGTGATTGATAAAGACTTTTAAGAAATCTTTGAAAAATATCCACAGTAAAGGCTATTTAAATAAATATAGGTGTCAGAAGGTAGGAAGGAATACCTCACAAAGAGGAATCAAATGGAAGGGATAAATAGACACTTTACTGGCAAGAGGAGCATAAATATCAACAGAGAAATTCACCAGAGATAAGTATTTGGCCAGCTTCATTTAGCATTTATATTTACTATCTGATAGAGGAAATGTACAGTGAGATTCCCAACTTTGATTAAAATGCACAACTGATGGGGATGAACACAGGATATTTTGAGGATGTAGTGACACTGGTCAAAACATGTGGTAAATGAATTGGAACATTAGACACTAAAAAGAATGCCTTTTTCAAAAAGGATTTAAACTGTCTTTTTAGGGTGATAGTTTCCAATTACTTAGTTTACAGGGATCCTGAGGAGCAGTTGTTGTTATTACTTGAAAAAAAGATCAGATTCCTGTGCTATTATAACTAAAAAGATTCAATAGAATTCTACAATTTATTGTAATTTGTTAACTACATTAAACAAATTAAGAATGAAGAAATGAAGAAAATGAAATATATTATTCCTTATACATGCTATATCTAGATTTTGATTCAGACAAATATATCTAAAGAAAAATGGAACTGGTTCAAAACATTGGATATAGTCCAAGAATAAATAAATGAAATGGCTAAAGTTCTAAATATATTTTTTGGATGAAAAAGTGTGCTCTATGGATATTCATTCAGGATGTGACACCCTGTAATCACTTCTCAGAAACAAAAAATGGGTTTGAATAATGCAAAAACATTTCACTGCTATGTCCTCCCTCTATTCCCCTTTCTTTCCACAATAATCATGTTTGCCTTTTTTTTCAAAATATTTGTGTTTTCAATAACTTGGGTCTAATATTTGTGTTAATTTCTTTGGAGATTTACAAACCATGTAGTGAAGAATATTTTAACTACAGATCTGTTTCAAAATCTAGGACAAAAGCAAACCAACCTACGTGGCATCACTTTTAATAGAATGCAGATTTTTAAAAAATACAGTCTTCTATTAAATTTCCACTTCCCTTAAGATCCTAACTTTATGTGAGAACATCAATTGTAATTCTTTATCTTAATTGTTCCAAGACCATATCTAATGTTCACATCTTGGTGTTAAAACATAAGCTGTAATGATGCTTGGACTGGCAATTCTCAAGAAGATTTGCTGCTACCTTCTAGGGGAGGTTAGTTTGCTGCAATGACCAAGGACATGGCAGTAATTTCACACATGAGAGCCACAGATGCTAATCATCCCAAAGTCTATGACATAGATGCTAAAATAAAGAATTAACCTGCTCTACATACCAGTAGTATCTCATTGAAGAATGTTGGTCTTGGCCAAAAGTCTCCCAGGATGAACACTAGGTCACCTTTTATCTATAATATCGTTATTTTTAGTTCTATCTTTTATGACTTGTTGTATTAGGATACACTTAACATTATACAATTTGAGTTTTTTAAAACATGTTTAATCTTCTGTATGTTACCAGACCTAAATTACTATCAACCAAATACTGATAAATCAGTGTACATACAACTATCTGACATGAATAAATATATAAGTATACAGATATGCATACATATACATACATATGCATATATACTTATAGCATATGTATGCACATATATGTAGTATATAACATAGAGTTATTTATCAATCCATATATTTAGCTATCTACTTGTCTTGTGTTTACAGTGTATTTTTTTTCTTTAAATATACATAGAAAAAGTACCTAAACTTATGTTGACTCATGCTAATAATAGTTATTTATATGTTATAAGTGCTGTTGTGATTTAAGAATTTTGGATTTTCTTAATTGTTTAATTTTTAAATATAATTTAACTTTGTAAATTTTTCATATAGATTCTTTGATAAAATATTGTATATTCTTGCAACTTTTATCTTTAAAATTTAATAGTAATCATTCTGAATTAATATAATTATTATAATTGAAGACTATAAAATCAGCAAAAGTTGTGGTGAACATGGACTGTTTATCAAATCCCCAAAATTTAACATTAAAGACTTAGAGAAGTGTAGTGTCTCCTTTAGAAATCAGTGGTGAGAAATTGCTCCTTCTGTAGCCAGCACAGCAGTTTCCACTGGGTGCACACACAAACACCATTCACAACCACTTTCTTTCTTGTCGTCCCATGTAGATAAGCCAGGAAAGCAAAATCTCAGCTCTCTGTCATCATTTACAGTGGGTGGTTTAATAAGATCTGGTTTTGGCCAATGAAATTTGTGACAAATTTTTTGGGTGGGATTGAGGAGAAAGTACAGAAGTTTGTCCTTAAAACTGAAAACTTGGCAGACTTGAGGTATACACACAACGATCAGTTTAACTATGTTTACATGTAAAATGAATTGACCAAAAGCAAATGTTCTGAAAGGTGGCTATATTACTTGCAGCAGATCTGCTCAAGAAACACCAGGCCTATCCCCCTATTGCTACTGATTGTATGATCCCTAATAAAAACATTGTAACACAGATTACAAAAGAGCTGCAGTGGAATGTGAGGTACATGAAGGGCATTCTGGCCCCTTATCCCACCAAGGTATCAAGAGAGAGGAAGATTTGCCCACAGAGAATGTGTGGGAGATTTTAATATGTACAATCAAAAAAATGTTCCTTTGTAGGACAAAAAGTCTCACTAATTCTATCAGCAAATTTTAATATATGCTAATTTTAATATGTGATATAAGTTGAAACCTTCCATATTTTTCCATTCTTCCTTTTTTTTTTAAGAGAGAAGGACAGTAAAACAGAGAGAGAGGGGGAGAGAGAGAGAGAGGGAGAGAGAGAGAGAGAGAGAAAGAGAAAAATAACTTTATTTAGTTTTTCATCTGGTTTTCATTGCTCCAACACTTAGTTGTGTATGTGGTGCTGGGGTCTGAACTCTGTCCTTCTGCATGCCAGGTAAGCACCATAACTGTTTAGCCACTGCTCCAGCTCCTCATTCTTCCATTGTTTTGAGAGATTTTTTATTGTGGTTATTTGCTTCTTCTCAACTATTATGTATTGTGGATGCTGTGGCCAGATAAATGATCTTTTATGCATGCAGTTTGGGTTCAGTAACTGGATGAGCTTTGAGGATCTTAATATTTTTCTATTGATATGTTATACTTAATATTGGGATTGATTATGCCATATCAGTACATGCACATAACTTGATCAGTCTTGTTCCCCAATAACTTCCTTATCCTTCCCTCTGTTAAAGATTGTGTGTAATGGGGAAAGGTATACAGACGAATGTGAGTTGACATGGATGTAAATGTTACAAATTGTCTCCTTTAACACCCATTTAAAACCTCTCTCCATGCTTTCCTCTGTAATAAAGAGAGGAAAACCAGTTTCACAGTTCATCAGATTCCTGAAGGATTTTTCATTTCATCAACTTCCTTGTGGATTCTGTGGACAGTTTACATTTTGGTGAAGTTAAAGTATCCTGAAAACAGCTTGTGTGAAAATTTGCTTTTTTATATTAATGATGTACTCAATTTGTATTCTTATATATTCTTGTGTAATATTCTTATGTATCATTATATTATTAAATCTTTAGGGAAACAGAATGGTGATGGAGAACTACAGATTAAATAGAATGATATTTTGACTTCCTTTTCAAAAGATTTAAATTTTACTACAAAAATATGAAGTTGCTGAAATTTGTCAAAATGAGAGATGGAAAGGGTTATTATGAAATGTGTACTTTGTAAAAATTTATTTACAATACAAATTGAATCAAATATGGATGGGATGAGGGATGGAGTGATAAGTCAGCAATTGTGGTCCTTGCCTGGCATGTGCAAGAATGTAGGTTTGAACCCCAGCACCACATACACAATGAAGCAATGTGTCAGAGCAATGAAAGCCATGTGAAAATATAAATAAAATTGATTCTTTTTTCTCTCTCACTGTCCCTCTCTCTAAAAAAATATGGATGGGATGAGAAATTTGAAGACTAGATTAAAATTCTCTCAGAATCACAAAGGACCTTGAAAAGCCAAAATAATCTTAAAAAATGCAGAAATCTGGAGGCAGCACACCTTCTGA
Organism: Aplodontia rufa; assembly: GCA_004027875.1. Classification (NCBI taxonomy): domain Eukaryota; kingdom Metazoa; phylum Chordata; class Mammalia; order Rodentia; family Aplodontiidae; genus Aplodontia; species Aplodontia rufa. The sequence goes on along the minus strand of PVKS010034128.1, from coordinate 7,944 downwards.
TTTCAAGCCATATTATGAAACTACTGCATTCAAAATAATATGGTACTAGTATAAAAACAGACACACCTACCAATGGATCATAGTAGAGAGCCCAGAAATAAACCCACACACATATATGATCAACTAATGTTTGATAAGGGGGCTAAAAGCACAGAATGGGAAAAGGATAGTCTTTTTAGTAAATGTTGATTGGAAAACTGGATATCTATAAACAAAAGAATTAGACCCTTATTTTACACAACATACAAACACAAACTCAAAATGGATAAGACTTGTATAGTACCTGAAACCACAAAAGTCCTAGGAAAAAAGCCTCCTTGACATTGGTATTGGCAATGTTTTCTTTTTTCTTCTTCTTTTTTTAATATGATGCCAAAACTATAACAACAGGAGGAAAAATAAACAAGTGAGAATATGTCAAACTAAAATGTCCCTTCATAGCAAAGGAAACAACAAAATGAAAGTCAGCCTATGATATGGGAAAAATAGTTTCAGGCCATATGTCTGATAAAGTGTTAATATCCAAAATATATAAGAACCTCATACAACTCCGTAGCAACAAAAATAAAGAAAGGAAGGCTGGAAGGAAGGAAAAAAGGAAGGATGAAGAAAAGAGATAAAAATTGTGCAAAGAATCTTAATAGACACTTTTCCAAAGAAGTTATACATATGGACAATGCATATATGAAAATATACATAACATCAGTACTCATCAAGGGAATGCATGTCAAAATAAAGTTGATGTGTCATTGTAAACCTGTCAGGATTGCTATTACCAAAAGGTGAGATGCCAAGTGATACTGAGCATGTGGAGGAAAGGGAATCCTTGTAAACTGTTAGTGAATCAAATCATTGCATTGTAAATCTTAAATATATGCACACTTTTATTTGTCAGTTATCCTTTAATAAAACTTGAAAAAATAAAAATGGAAAAAAGGAAAGTTTGAAGAATATAACACACCGTTGAAATCGGTTTGCCTTTTCTCCTTCCAAGGAGAACTTGCAAATTATGTGTCTACAAAGCAGAGACTCTAAGTTAGGTTACTGTTGTCTACTGACCATGCTGCTGAAAGATGGAGGACAAAGGCCAAAATTCTTGTGTTGGGCCTCTGTTCTAATATTCTATCCACTAGAAAACCATAGACAAATTTCCATTTGCCCACCAACTAGAGGAATTGTTCCATTGCTTGGAGAAAGTAAGCATAGTAGAATTCCTTTAGGATGTGACACCAGTGGTATTTATTGTTTATTTTTTTAAAAAAGCAATCTGGTCTACATAATCAAACATCAGAATGAAGCTGATGCTGCTGGTTCTATGAGATTATCTGTGGAAAAATTTTAGCCTGTAGACTTCTATCCCACTCAACTTAATAAGTCAGAATTTTAATGGTAAACCCAGGGGAGTTACAGGTGTAAAAGCTTCTCAGAGCTTCTGTTTTAGATAATTATCAGTTTCATGTATCAATCTCCAGCCACATAAGAAGAATAAAATCCTTTTCAGTTTAAAAAACATTGCCTTTTATTATCATTGTAATTATTTGTTCTGCCTGTGATTATGATCGTCACTATTATTGTATAATTTGCCATCTGCCTATTCAAAAAAAGAGTATTGGATATCTGTTACCTTCTTAGGCAATCCTCCACTAAAAATGGATAGAGGAAGCCTAAGTTTGAAGAAAGAGATACTGTTATTTAAATATTTTATGAAACAGAAGCATATGCATGGAAAGATAAAAGATAACTAATTTAAGCATAGAATTTAGCTACATTTCCAACTTTATGTATTTAAATGATATAATTATACAGGAACAGTCCAACTACGTGAATGTTTCTGGGGTCTACATAAGATAGCTCTTCAAAAATGTGATGGACTTGCAGCATGTACTAGCAAATTTTTAGAGTGGGATGTATAGATAATGTTTATTGCGAGAAATGAAAACCAATCAATTTTTCAAACCAATATGAAATATTGACTAAAATTCAGTATCCATAAAGTAGGACAATATCTTGTAAAAGTGAATGTCTGAACATTCCACAGGACTTTACATGGAAAGTAATAATTTTATCAGAAAGAGAAATAAAATTCAGTATTCCTAACATTTTAGTTTTCCATACTATGACAAAAGGAAATCAATAACATTGAATCGTGTGAGTCAATCTTTAAATATGTGAACTATGAATCATTTCACTACTTGGTATTCTAGACTATTTTTCGAAAGTAAGCAACATATGTTTGAAAGGAATGACTAGTGATGGAAATTTTACTTCATATTGTGTTTAATCTATGATCTTCAAATGTAAAATATTATATATCTTATTAAATGATGTGCTTTAAAGAAAACAAATGCCAGGCTGGAATGGTGGCTCAGTGGTTCTGGTGCTTGCCTGGCATGCACAAGGATGCAGGTTCAAACCCCAGTACCATGTACACAACCAAGTGTTAGAGCAAAAAAGGGCACATGAAAAACTAAATAAAAATGGATTCTCTGCTCTCTCTCTCTCTCTCTCTCCCTGTCCTCTCTTTTTTAAAAAAGAAAACAAATGCCAAGAATGTTGCTAGAAATAACATTAAAAACTTAAATGGCAATCTTTAATTTCTGTTTTGGTCAGCATGGCAGGAGTTGGCAGTAAGCTTGAAGTTTTTTTTAGAAGACACAATTTCTGTTATATTTTTCCTGTCCAACTGTATTATAAATGTTCTTACTATGAAAAGCAGAGTTTTATTTAGGAGGTATTGAAAATTTAAGAAAGATTCCCTTTAGGTCCTTCCTGATGAAGCAATGAAAAAGCTAAAACTTAACCAGTCTGTATATAAATTGCTAGGAATTAATGTGTAGAGCAGTAATTGAAAATGGAATGTGAAATGTGATTCTGCTCAGCATCAGGGCAAGACAGAACTTTTTGGAATCTCTTGGATTTTGGCATCAAGCTGTAGATTGGAAAATTCTTTCTCCTAAGACAGGTAAATTTTGAAAATGCAAATAATCTTTTGAATAATCTGCTAAAAGAAATTCAACTATCATGGGAAGTAAAATATTTATTGATACCAGCTTCTGCTTCACGTGGACAGTTTAGTCCATAGGATAATTTAACCTGTACACATAAAAAAATACATTATCTTCTCTAAAACTAGAAGTTATGGGGTGCTGATGTAGTAAAAAGAGGAAAGGAGGGAAGGGAAGCCAAGAACAAATTCTAAGTGATGAAAGCTTGAGAACTTATTATACAACTTTCATTGAAATAAAGATAACTTTCAAAAGCCAATGTGTGCAGAGATTATATGTAATTTAAAATTCTACTTTGCCTTTCCAAAGCATCAAGGAGTCAATACAATTGCATTTTGGTTGTTATTACTGGTTTTGAATACTGCTTGGATTTTAAGAAAGGGAGAATTATAGAACTCTGTATACTCTTTCTAAATGCAGCTTGGCTTTGCTGTTCACGTGGATTATAATGAATTAAATATGATGATTGATCCAAAGTATCTGGAACAAAGCTTTGGCACATATTGGGCACCAATGAAGGCCATTTTTATTACCTTAGAAAGGATAAACAGCAATAGGCAGTACTGATGAAGTATCAATGAAATCATTGCAAATTCTTTTTTGGAGACTGTAAGCTTTTAGGTATGGGAAATGGTTCAATCCAGCCAAAGCTTGATGACTTTTCCTAGGATTAGAACATTTGATAAATTGATGGGAGCACACTTCTTAACAGTACCATCAGGAAATTTTCATATATTTAACAAATAAAAGTATCCTGTTTTATACTACTTCCTAATATTTTAAGAGGTGATAAATGTAGGCAGTGAGATTCCATTCTAGGAATTCAGTTCTGATACAGATGCTCATAATTCACCAGAATGAGCTCTTGGCAATGAGACCAACAGGATCTATTCACTAGAAAATCCATAAAAGAGAATATAGCCACTCAACTTTATTTGCAATGTCAAGAGCGGGTAGGAATCTCATGGGGGGGGGACTTTTCTATTTATGATACTGGAGCCTTGACATGAAAGTTCTACCTAGAGTCTGATCCAGTAATCCTCATGGTTTTGATAAGTTGTCACTGTGTTTCTCTTAGATTTAATTTCTGGAAGAAATTAAAGCAAGTATTCTATTATTCATTTTGTCCCTATTTCCTGAGGTGGGTTTTTGGTGGGGGTTGCATTTTCAGGGAAAACGAAAGAACGTAGGTGGCTAGGTCTAGTCTCCTATTGAGTTTGACAACTAAGATTCTGAACAAATAGACTAATGCCATTTAGAAGGAAAGAGATCCTTATCTATGTAAGGTTTGAGCAGAATGTCCTAGGTTTAGGATTGTTAGGAATAAACCACCAATCTATGGATTTGTGAGGCATGATCTTCGTACAATTCTCTGAGGTATAAAATGACCATGTTTTATAATATAAGTGTTCCTCTTGTTTGAGGGTATTCAGGTAACAATTAGAAAACGTGTCTAGTATTCTATGCCAGGGAGTGAAGGTCTGATGCTATCAGAACAGATGCAGGACCTATATAGGAAGTCCTATTCATCTCCATGCTTCACCCAGGCCTCTAGAATGCCGAGACCCTTAAATTACTAGTAAATTAGGGTAAATTCTCGAACTTGTGTCTTATTTGATAATGTGACCCTTTCAGTTAGTTTACCTGGCAAAAGCAGAATTATCAGAAGCAACTTTTAGAGCATAATTTATGTTCATATTTTCACTGATGGAACTCGTAACAATACCAACTTAGGGTGGACCTACTCACACACATCAAGTTCATAATTAATAATATATCGTAGTTTTATATTTATAAGTCCAGTGATAGAATATAGAATCAACTGTGAGCAAACTATGCCTTCTTGCCTGCTGAAATGTGACAATTGTGTTGGTGGGATGTATGATCCTTTAAATGTAGCATTTTAAATTCTTGATGTTTTGTTCTGTGAAACTCTCAAGGACTAGGTAGAAGCATCCACAGTTGCTTGTGAGGACATGGATTATCACCCCCGACAACTGCTTAAAAAGAATAGTAATAATAAATTTGACTCTTTCTTTTCAAAATGTTATTAATATCCTGCTTTAAAATATATTATATTCTCAAATTTTGCAACTATCAAGAGAGTAATTTTTTGAGTAAGTTTTTCTGAAATCTCTATTTTGGTGTTGCACTGCGAAGTATGTATCAATAGTGCAAATTCTGCCTTGAGAGTGACTTCATGTAACCTTGGCCAAACCTTGATTTGAGCCAACAATTGGTCAGTTGGAATCAAATAAGATTGTTTCTTTATAAAGTGGCAATGCTGCCTTTAAGAATAGAACTGTTAAGAGATTCTTATTCTGGTTTTCAAGGGCAGAGACATTTCAAAAAACTAGATAGGAAGTAAAATAACAACTCTGACAGTGGAATTTTCAAAATTATTTACACAAAATAATTTGAAATAGCAAAAGAATGTATTTGTTTATTCTCTACTGTATTGCTGTCCTCAAATTCCAAATGTTTATACAAGAAATCAAAAGAAACATGTTGAGAAATGACCAGTGCACCTCACTGAAAAGTTCTCAAGAGTCTACTCCAATCAGGTTTGCATTAGAAATTCCTTAAGATGAAAGTCCTTTCGATATAGGTCTCTTCTTAATTCATTCAGAGCTTGCAATTCTCAATCAATTGGAGCAAACCTGAAAACTATAGCAAGTTACAGGCTTAGTAACTTCACAGAAATATTCTCCATTGTCTACAGCTTGTTAAATATACATACTGTTTCCCTTGTAAATTTACTTCCTTGGAAAATACTCAGGAGACATTTAACTGGAGATCTTCAAGTTGTTATATTCCATTCAGAGAGAGCAGAAAAATGTCACTGTATTCATTACTGAATATTCTGGTGTAGCTTCTAAAAATATTTTTCTAACTACTCAGGAAATATAGTTATTATCAGAATCAGATAGACTTGGTTTGAATCCCCATTTGTTTTTGCAATTTGGAGTATATCACTTAATCTTCCTCATAATAATTTTTTCTTTTGAGAATATAGGTTGAATATAGGTAGATAATAGAATATTGATTGAAGTACTATCTCACAAGTTTGATTTGTGATTACATAAAGTAAATTAATTAAAGCAATAAATCAAATACCTTGGCATATGTTAAGTATTCAGTAACATTAATAATTATTTTTACGATGAAAAATGATCTTGGGTTATGATTAACTTGTTGAGTAGAGTAGAGGCACTGCATTGATTGAGAAAGACCTTGGAAAAATAGCAGGTGCTCATTCCCTTGACTTTAGGGAAGGTATCAAGTTATCATGTTTTTTTACTTAATTTTATTTTTTGATAGTGCCAGTAATCCATTATTTCTTCCAGTTACCAATATTACATAAAATATGTGTATACAAACATGAACACAAATATTATACACAGCAGAATCGTTTTCAATAACCAGAACTTTTTTCTTACTCTGGGCTAACATATTTTGACCTGATATAGGTACAAAACATACTGAAGGAATTTGTTAGGGAGAAAATTATCTCAGCAATTAGTTTATTTTTTATTTAAAAAAATACATTTATCTTGCACCTATTGTTAATTAGATATTGGGGATATGATGATAAACATAGGAACAATTTGTTGAGGATAAGAAATATGCAAGCCACTTTTTTCTCATGTATATAGTATATGCCATATCTGCGTGCAAACGTAAGATGCATGTCTAAATATGGGAGGTCTGTCCTCAGTTCCTGTATGTACTGTTAAAGAATTATTTCATCTTCACTGATGTGTTAAGCAATGATGTATGTATATTCAAACTAGATTCTTCTTTTCTTTTTCCTTATGGCTATGAATAGTCCAGTTTCAATTTCTGTATAGCCTCCCTATACTCGAGCTTCTTTTGTTTGACAGCTAAACGGGACTCTAAACTGAGTTTTGTGTATGGTGGTTTGTTGTGTATTTTTAAATGGGGGAAAGATTTTGGGTGTAAAATTTGTATTGTATTACAGCAATCCTGGTTACGGTTTTAAGCCACATTCATCGAGAAGAGGTTAATAACGACTGCCCCTCCATAAAGGATTTTAGGTGAACAGTAGTCCTGATTTACCCAAAGACACTGGGAAAATTTGGAGCAAACTCAGATGATGTGGTCACCCCAAGATTACTTACTTTGATGCTTTTTAAATAATATCATTAAACCTCTTTGTGCATATGATGGAAGTATGTACATATATGTGTCATGGATTATATAAAGAATGCTTTTTTGCTCTCTTTAAAACTTCAAATGACATTTTGAAGTGGGTATTAGCTTATTACACAAGCAAGAAAACTAAAGCTCAGGTTAAGTAGCTGTCTGAGACCTACCTATCATTAATGATCATAATGTGTGCTGTATATTTAAAATACATACATCATTTATGTCTATATAGCATTGATATATAATCATGCTTTTATTAAATTGTTAGCATTTTCATACATAACCATTATGTTTTATACTGTGGTTTCTTTTTTGCAGGGATTGAATACAGTTTGAGAAATTGTCTGCTATAGTAGCCATCTCCATCCCCACATAAGAGAATTAAACTGCAAAATGAGCATGATCTATTATAAGACCCTATCCTTTCTAGAAAATAACTGTCAACAGAAAATTCTCTACCATTAACACTGAACAACTATTCCTCTTTTTAAATATATCCAAACTGCTTGCTTGTCCAATTGCAACCAAATTCTGACAAATAAACCTAAGATCAATTAATGTCTCCCCCATTTCCAAAACCCCACCTTAATGGAATGCTTACCAGTGATCTAGTTTTCTACTTTTAACTCTATAAAACTTATTCTTCTTTCTATATATATATTTTTTTTCTTCAAAGAGGTTTTGTATGTTTTTTTATTTTTTTTTATTTTTGAACAACCATATAAGCTTTTAACAAAATAATATAAAATGTGTATATATTCTGGATATT
>PVKS010034127.1:0-21723 GCA_004027875.1 Aplodontia rufa | reverse complement strand
CACAGGGGTCATGGCACTTGCCTGGCGTGCATGAGGACACAGGTTCAAACGCCAGCAACAGGTACATAACTGTTAGAGCAACAAAAAACACATGAAAAACTAAATAAAATCGTTTCTCTCATAGTCCCTTTCTCTCAAAAAAAGTGTGTGGGGGTCCTGGGGATGTGGTTCAGTGGAAAAGCACCCCTGGGTTCCATCCCCTATACCACAAAACAAAACAAAACAAAAATTTAAGCATAAAAATATAGACACTTTCCCTCTGTCATTGGGATTGGGTCATTTGCTGCCTAAAAACTTAGGTTAAATAAATCTGTCATGCTTTTACAAAACAATTGATTCTCTCCTAAAAAGTATGATAGTCATGTTTTGGCAGTTCTCTACTGTGGTGTCTCAGTATTATTGTAGACAATTTTTTCCTCAATGGACAGATGGCAAGTTATATGATTTAATTTTATAAAAAATTAGAAAAAAATTTATATAAAGTGATCATCATTTCACATTTTGGGAAATGTTGGTTGAAAGTAATATAATTGACCCTCTATCCCCATAGAGTTCAACATCTACCGATTTAACTAACCTAAGATTGAAAATACTAAAACTGTACTAAACATGTACATACTTTGCCAGTGTTTATTCCCTAAACAGTTCAGTTTAACAACTATTTATATACCATTTTTTTAGTATTATAAGTAATATAGAGAAGATTTGACATTTATGGGACACTGTGTAGATTTCTTGCAAATATTATGCCCTTTCATGTAATGGACTTTCTGCATATTTTGGTATCTGGGAAATATTGAGAATATAGCCCCCTTTGGAATATCAAAGGATGATTGTATTTATAAATTCTAAGTACTAGGCTTGTATATAAAGAGTTTTAACTTTTCATTCCTTCATCTGCAGTTGATTTTATGCTAATACCTGGTAATTATGTGCAATAAATTTAGTTCTAGATTATGTAGATTTAACCCACTTAGGGAATTTAAAGGCTCTTACTTAAATGAAGGGAAAATGTATAATGAGCAATCCGAAAGTTGGTAAGAGGATTAACTTTTTAATGAGTGTTTTCTTAAAAGAAGTGAGTGGTTTACTAAACTTCTATTTTAGTGATGTGATGATCAGTGAGGGTGAATTCTAAGCTTCTAAGTTGGATCTTGATTTTATGTATCTTTGATTTTTTAAAAGAATGATACCTTTGTGTGAATACTTGTCCGTTCCTTCTTAATGTAACCTTTGCAAGCCACCCTTCACGATATTTAGTATATTACATTATATTGTGTTCATTTTATACAGTGAGATTTTGGAGGGTAGATAACAGGTTCTTTATCTCTGTCACTGGAAGATAGTTTTTTAAAAAGTAGTATTCAATGACTGTACATTAGAACTGGTTTAATATTTAATCTTGTATGGCATTTTTTTCTTTTTTCTTTTTTTTAAAGAAAGGGGGCAGTGAGAGAGAGAGAGAGAATTTTTATTTAGTTTTTCACCTGGCTTTCGTTGCTCTGAGACTTCGTTGTGTATGTGGTTCTGGGGTTTGAACTTGCGTACTTGCACATGCCAGGCAAGCCCTGTAACCACTGAGCAACTGCTCCAGCCCCAGCTGTGTGGCATTTTTGGAACATTGGAGGAATCATCTAGTGTACCCTATTTTGATGAAGAACAGATATGGAGAAATCAGATAACTTGCTGTCAAGATCATGAGACTTAAGCTGTGAAGCCAAGACTCAAACCCAGTTCTCTTATTTCTGCCTGAGTATCTTTTATTTTAAGGTAACCAAATATGTTCTTGGTTATTTATGTCCCTTTCTGTTTAATCATTAACAGTTTTATATAAAGGAGAAAATTCAGCTTTGTTGGATCATCTTATTTTGAGAGTTCCTGTGGATTCTCTTCTGTTCCATTTGCTTTCTGATTTCATAGTTCTGGATCCTGTTTTAGCCCCTAGTTACAGTTTTGGTCTCAAACATTTATTGACTTTCCACTATTTATAGGTAGTGTGTTATTTAAAGTAAGGTGCAAGGTGTGACCATGTTTCCTCCAACCATTTACCATAAAGTTTGGGCATTGTAAGGTATTTGGCAGGTGGCACCAAAGGTGTAGCCAGGCCATCATTTATGTTCTGTATACAAACACTGTTAAATACAATTTGAAGTTGGGTTTTAACTGCTTAAGGAATAGACCATTCCCAGCCAATGGGTTGGGGAAGACTAACAGATATGTGTGGCCACAAAATGGATGCTGTGGGATGACATGAGAAAAGGCATGAAAAATCAGGGTTTATTCCTTTCATGTTGATAGTTTTAAGTGAGCTTTAGAAGGGTAATGGAGTGTCAGTCTAAGGAACATATGAGTAGATATTATGAAGCACTTTTGGTTTGGGGAGAAGTAAAGGGGCATCAAAATAGAACCTAAGATTGTTTTGTTGGTGTTGTCCTCTTTTTTTTTTTTTTTAAAGAGAGAGACAACTTTATTCAGTTTTTCACATGGCCTTAGTTGCTCCAACACTCAGTTGTGTACGTGGTGCTGGGGTTTGAACCCGGGTCCTCGTGCTTGCCAGGCAAGCTCCAAAACCGCTGAGCCACCTCCCCAGCCCTTAAGATGGATTTCAGATGGGGTGTGTAGGTAAAAGCAGCTCAGGTAATTGTGAGAGCCCAGGTATGTAGTACTAAGCAGCATCTGACAATTTTGTGGTAAGAAAGTGGCATAAAGGATACACATACTTCAGGATTGTTAGGGATGGGATCAAGCAGTATTTATTCACATTTATTATTAGTAGTAGTATTAATGTTATGTTTTGGGTTTTTTTGGTTCCAGGTATTGAACTCAAGGCACTGAGGAACGTCCCCAGCTCTTTTGTATGTTTTGATTTGGAGACAGGGTCTCCCTAAGTGGTGTAGGGCCTCACTAAGTTGTTGAGGGTGGCTTTGAACTTGAGATTCTCCTCAGCTTTGAGCTGCTGGGATTACAGGTATGCCACACCATACCTGGCTTATTTACATATGATATTGAACCAAGTAGGTCACCTTTTTAAAAAAATTATTATTAAATGCTAGATCCTAAGAATATATTGGCTAAAAAAGAAACTGCCAGAAATTACCTAATTGAATGGATCTTTCTCAATATTTTTGCAGTGTTGGGCATTGAAACCATTGCCAGGCAAGTAAGTATCTGCACCTAATTACATCCTCAGCCCCAGTTTTGTTTGTTTGTTTTGGTACCAGGGATTGACCCCAGGGGCTCTTAACTGCTTAGCTATATCCCTACCCTTTTTATTTTTGAGGCAGGGCCTTGCTAAGTTGCTGAGGCTGGCTTTGAACTTGCAGTCCTCCTGCCTGAGCCTCCATATATAGATGACTTCAGCCTTATGTATACAATTATAGAATTTTAAGTATGTACACACGTTGTGTGTCATCGTGGTCAGCTTTCCTTTCAGTGCAAAGGTAGGTCCAGGTAAATCTTTGTTTTTAAATTGGTATGTAAAAGAAGGAACCTTGAGTATCCTTTTTTTCCCCCTTGGCACAAGGGATTGAACCCAGTGGTTCTTAGCCACTGAGCCACATCCCCAGACCTGTTTTTTTTTTTTTTTTTGAGACAGGTTCTTGCTAAATTGCTGAGGCTGGCTTTGAAATTAGCAGTCCTCCTGCCTCAGTCTCCCAAGCAGCAGGATTGAGGTGTGCCACCATACCCAATTTGAATATCCTTTTTATTGGTTAAGTATTGGAACACAGTGGACATTGTGATCTGTGTATTTCTCTGTCTTTACAAGTGAACATTATATACATATGTATGTGTGTGTGTGCACATGCGTGCACACTTATAAGAAATTGTGATTTTTAAATTTATTTTGAGTTGGGTCTCCCCCCCCTTTTTTTTTTGGTACTGGGGATTGAACCAAGTGACACTTTTCCACAGATCTCCATCCCCAACTCTTTCTAAAATTTTTTTTAAGTTTTGAGATGGGGTCTAAGTTGATCAGGGTCTTGATAAGTTGCTGAGGTTGGCCTTGAACTTGTGATTCTCTTGCCTCAGCTTCTCAAGGGATTACAAATGTGTACCACTGTGACTGAGTATATTTTCAATTATTGATGTTCATTTATTCATTTTAGTTGAAGTATATTTAGTGCTTATGCCTTGCAGTGTATATAGGGTGGTCACAGTGTTCTTATCTATTATGTAATATTAACCATTATTTGTAAATATTCTGCTCATGTTCATGATTTGGCTGAAAATAATATGGTGAGAACTGATATGATATGCTTAGTCCAGGCATAATTTAAGAACATGTTACTGGGGGCTGGAGCAGTGGCTTAGTGGTTGGAGTGCTTGCCTGACATGTCAAGAACCCAGGTTTGAACCCCAGCACCACATACAGGACCAAGTGTTGGAGAAACAAAAGCTGGATGAATAAATAAAATTGATTCTTTCTCTCCTATCTCTCCCCCCTCCCCTTAAAAAAAAAGTTAACCATTGCCCTCAAGATGGCATGGAAAAGAATTTCATAACCCAGTCTTACAGAAGTGAAAGACTACTTTTAGAGCATTCTATCCATTGGGATGAGAAAGAGTAATTAGGTGTGTGGTGGAAAATTAGTTTTTTGTCCAGTATGAATTTTGGGAGGCGTATACACATACAGTATTTAGCATGTTCGTGTCACTCTTATATCAGCACTATGCTGGTAATAGGTATCAGTAAATACAGTTCTTTATAACACCCTTTAATGAAATGAACTTCCTTCTTTGGCATTGTCCAGCAAATAGAAAAGCCAGTTTATTGATCAGATCTTCAGAGCATTTTGTCCCCTATGTGTGGGGGAACCTGAAATTGTTCTGTAAGTTTTATTGTTTGTATAATTTTTTTCTTCTTATGGAAACTAAAAATGAGCAATGGAAAATTGAGCCATATGTACTTATGATTTTGTTTTCCGTTATCTCATGACCAGTCTTATTTATTTAATTAATTCCTTCATTCATATATATACTGGCACTCTCACTACTACATCTCCAACCCTTTTCTTTTTTCTTTTTTTTTTTTTTAGTAAACAGAGGGACAGTGAGAGGGAAAGAGAATCAATTTTATTTAATTTTTCACATGGTTTTCAGAGAGGGACAGTGAGAGGGAGAGAGAAACAGAATCAATTTTGTTTTTTCACATGGCTTTCGTTGCTCAGACACTTCAATGTGTATGTGGTGCTGGGGTTCAAACCCACAAACTTGGCACATACCAGGCAAGTGCCAAAACCGCCAGGCCACCGCTCCAGCCCCCTTTTCATTTTTTAATACAGGTTTTTGCTAAGTTACCAAAGATGGCGCTAAGCTTGTGATTCTCCTGCCTCAGACTACCAAGTAGCTGGGATATTAGGTATGTGCCAAGCCAGACTTGGTCTTCTTTTAACTATACCTAAAACCATCTCCCTTTATTTTATTATTTTGGTTCTGTAATTGTTTTGTTGTTGGAGGTAATGGGAATTGAAATTAGTCTTGCCAATTCTAGGCAAGCACTACACTATGATAGAACTATACCTCCAGCCTCTTAATCCAGACGTACTTTAACACTGAATTACAACCCTAGCACTTTTTACTTTTTATTTTTAAAGACAGAGTTTCCATAAGGTGCTTAGGACCTCACTAAATTGCTGAGGCCAGCTTTGAATTTACAGTCCTTCTATCTTAGCATTTACTAGGTATGGACTGCTTTTTCTGGTTGGTCCTCTAAATTTTGAAAAACATACCCTACAATAGCTTTGCAAAAAGTATGCTATTTCCTCTTTTGAAATAAGAAAGTTAAATTTTAGAATAAATTGCTTTTCTCAAATCACCAGCTGCTAAGAGGCAGAATAAGAACTTGAACCAGATCTGTTTCCACCCCCCCGCCCATTCCTAGAGACAGATTTATTTAGCTAAACATTCAAGGAGAGAACACATTCTAGGGAGAATGTGGGCTGTTTCAAGAGAGACATGTCTCTTGAGGCAAAAGTAAAACACATTCAGGAGAGAATGCTGGCAATCATGAGTTTCGGGGCAAAGCAGGGAATATACATGAAGGGCTGTCTCCAGAGGAAGAGAGAACCACCCCTTGATGTGTGGTGTTAATATTTATAGAGGGACAGTTGATGGGGCCTGGACTAGAGGTAGAGTCAGGGCAGAGTTAAACTTTTTTTTGAGAAAGAATTTTATTTTTTTCCATCTAGTTTTTGTTTTTCCAACACTTAGTTGTATATGTGATGTTGCTGTTCAAACTGGGTCCTCACACATGCCAAGCAAGTGCTCTACCACTGAGCTGCTACTTCAGCCCCAGAGTTTGCATCGTTCCCTGTGCTTAGAATTGCCCTCATGTTAATTTTTTGCAGACAAGGGTATAAAGTATTCAGAACAGTGGCTGAGTTGCTTAGGAATTGAAAGTGAACCAGAAATGTTAAGCTCTTTATAGTCAAAATTGTTTTTCCTTCTGTTGAGGACCCAGGAAAGTGGTGTATTCTGGCAGTAGCTCAATGTTTTACTAAATTATTACAAATTCAATACCTGGAGTTACTTAATGACCATTTTGAAATATTTCTTCCTCTAACCTTTTTTTACCACATTCTTTTTAAACATTTCTGATCATACTGTATGTATCTTATTCAACTTTGTAATCCTTATTAAAAATGGTTCCATAATGTTTAAAATTCTATTTTATAATATGAAAAAAATAATAGACAAAAATTAATAAACTGGATGCAGTGACTCATACCTGTAATGCCGGGGACTCTGGAGTCTGATAAAAGTTCACAGTTTGAGACCAGCCTCAGCTTGGTGAAACCCTATCTGAAAAAATGGGCTGGGGGCTGGAGCAGTTACAGCACTTGTCTGGCTTGTGCACGTACATGGGTTCAAACCCCAGCACCCACGTACACAACTAAGTGTCAGAGCAACGAAGGCCATGTGAAAAACTCAATAAAAAATTGATTCTCTCTGTCTCTCTCACTGTCCTTTTCTCTTTAAAATAAATAAATAAATAAATAAAATAAAAAGGGCTGGGAATGTAGCTCAGTGGTAAAGCACCCCTGGATTGCATCCCCAATACCAAAAAAATTATATATGTTTTTTAATAAATGTAATGAAGTATCTTGTTTATATTTTAACTGTTTCTGAATTATTTCCTTTAGTTTTCTTTTCTTTGTTTTTTGGAGAGAAGGGACAGTTAGAATCAATTTTATTTAGTTTTTCATGCGGCTTTCTTTGCTCCCACTTTGTTCTGTGTGCCCTAACCACTGAACCACTGCTCCAGCCCTCATAAAACTCTCTTAATTCAGCCCCTTTGCAGACAAAGGCAGACTCTATGTGCAGTTTTACCTCAAATGAGTTTTTCCTGTTTCAGAACTTCACAGAAGTAGAGTCATACAATATGTACTTTTTTTGTTGGACTGTTACTCACTATAATGCTTTTCATTCTTTATTTTTCCTAGTGCTAAGAATTAAACCTAGAGTTTCATGCATGCTATGATGAGTTTTGCCCCTGCCCTACACCCCCAGCCCCAGAATGATGCTTTTTAGATTGCTCCCAAGTTATTGGGTGTATTAGCAATTTTGTTATGAATTTTTTTTTTAAGAGAGAAACAACTTTATTTAGTTTTTCACATGGCCTTAGTTGCTCCAACACTCAGTTGTGTATGTGGTGCTGGGGTTTGAACCCGGGTCCTCGTGCTTGCCAAGCAAGCGCCGAAACTGCTGAGCCACCGCTCCAGCCCCATGAATTTTTCACTTTAAAGGCTAAGTCCTTTTTCCCTTTTGGATTTGTGAAACAAACAATAAGACTGTGTACCAACTGGCAGTAAAGGACTCTTCTTGTTCAAGAAAAGGAAAAGTGGGAGATAAACTAGAAAACCAACTTCCTGCCCCTTGGGGAGGGATAGGCAAATAAAGGGGAGAAATCTTCAAGTACTTTATTATAATGAATTAAGAGGTTGTCTGCAGTCACTCTGGTGGACGTAGATGGAACAGGTTTTGGCTAGCCCACCAGAAGAGGAATTTCTGGCTTGTAGGCATTCTGTCCTCAAAGACAAAACAACATTGGGATGGGGCACAATTCAGCCAGGCCACCCAGGCAGTCAGTCTAAGACCTGGGAGAGGTACTGATTTCTTCATTTTTATGTGTATATATTTTATGCAGAACTGGTGGTCAGAAAGCCCCATTATAAATTGTATCTTTGTGCTGTTGGATAACTTAAAGCCCCCAGGCTGACAAGGAATCCTATCAAACAGGGCATTCCAGAGACCTGGAGATTACCTCACTGTTACCAAGAGCAAAGGTCATATCTCTCTTTAGGGTAAAGTAAATCTTAAGTACATTGGGTGTTGTGCCTCCACCCTAAGTGGACTTAAGGAAAATACATACTATGAAAAGAGAAAAATTCCTTGCTTATTCTAATACTTCCAAAGTAGTTTTTTTGATTCCTTATAGTTTTTATCTTTCTCTATTATGGGTCTATGTCACGTACTTAGTAATTCATTAGAACTTTTTAAAAGCTGATAATAGCTGAGTGTAGTGATACATTCCTGTAGTCCAGCCTCAGCAACTAAATGAGACCATGTCTCAAAAAGGACTGGGAATGTAACTCAGTGGTTAAGCATCCCTAGGTTTAATCCCTGGTACCAACCCCACTCCCCCTCCCCCCCCCAAAAAAGAAAAACACTGATGCTTAGTCGTTTGCTATAACATGGTCAATTCTTAGTTACCAATTATAGGGAGAAAATAGTTACAATTTTGGATATTCAAATTATATGATAGGAATGGTTCATGATAACTTTTTTTTTCCTCTTCCCCTTTCCCTTCCTGTATAAGTCAGAGCCAGTTTTTTCTGTGATCAGTCTGATTTATTTTTTGGCACCAGGGATTGAACACAGGTGCTTAACCACTGAGCCAAATCACCAGCTCTTTTTATATTTTATTTTGAAAATGGGTCTTGCTAAGTTGCTGACAATGACTTGAACTTGTAATCCTCCTGTCTCAGTCTCCCAAATTGCTGGGATTACAGGCTTGCACCACTGCTCCTGGTCTGTGATTAGTCTTGAAGCTGCCATCTGTTGAAAGGAAAACTGGGAGATTGGTCCTGTATCCTGTGGGATATCTTTGCAGTTGTTGCTGTCAACTTGGCATTTGGTGTTATTGTTGCAGATGTGTTGAGTTTACTGGGACCTTCAGTTCTTGATTATGAGATGCTTGGTAGTAACCGATTTTTGTGCAGCTCTTGTGAAATGGGCTGCAGTTGCTTAAGTTGTAAGGCAGGACTTGCATACTTTCTTTGTGAAAAACCAGATGAGCATTTTAGGTGTTGCTGTCCAGCAGACAGAAATGAGGCTGAGTAACAAGGGGGGAAAAATGACAGCAAAAAACTGCTGTCCTTTTCTATTTGCCTAAGGGTAGTCTGTCCAGAGTGGTGGGCATGCTTTGGTCCCTGTTACCATCAATTGGAAACTTTTACCTAAGGGAGTTGAGCCTGCCAACCTGTGATTCGAGGATGCTATAGTTTGAATATGATTTTGAGTATTTCCCCCAAAAGTTCAAGGGTTCAAAGCTTGGTCCTCAATGTGGTTGTTAAGGTGATGGGACCTTTATGTTGTAAAATCTAGTGGGAGGTAAATGGGGTGTTACCCTTTGAAAGATTAAGGTAGTTCTTACTGTTATCTTGAGGTATAATAAACGTAGCTCCTCCCCTTGCTCATACTTTTCTGTATAATATTCTGTCATATGACTCCTGCAATTGTGATACTATCCACCATGAAGCCTTCACCACAGCAAAGCTGATGTCAGTGTCTTGTCATCTACTTTATAAAGTATCCAGCCTCCGGTATTTCATTATAGTAACAGAATAAACTACTCTTCCTTTTTGCCCAGAGGTTCCCAGATCCTGAATCCACCCTTTCTCTTCTTCCTAAAAGCCTGGTGAGAGGCCAGGTGGTCTATTGGGTCTCCCACTCCAGGGTTCAGATTCAATGCTCCTTGAATTCAGATTCAATGCTCCAGCAGTTCGCTGAAGGTAGCAGGTGGTGTCCCCTATGTGTAGGTTCAGTGTATGCCCAGGACAGCAGGAGGTAGTACTGGAAGTGGAAGTCCTCTGTCTGTTTCACATACAGCCATATTCTGTGGGGTTCTCTTCATTATTTTTATCATTGTTGTTATCATCATAACAATTGTTATTGCAGTGTTGGAGATTGAAATGTAGCCGTCATGCATGCTTATAAAGTATTGTACCTCTGAGCCACATCCCAGTCCTTGGTTCTTTTTTTTTTTTTTTATAATTTGTATGTGTGTGTACGCACGTGTGCTTGTGTGCATTACTGGAGATGGAACACAGGGCCTCACATAGGGTAGGTAAGCGCTCTACATTTGAGCTGTATCCTCAGCCCTCTGTACTTTTGATATAATGTTTCAGTGTACTCATTTCTAGAGAATTTCTCAGACTCTACCACATGACCAAAGAAGAATAATGTTTAGTCCCTCATGCTATAAGAATCACATCTTAATTTATGGATCCATGAAAATCTTATTTCAGAACTTACGTCCATTTCATTTCTTGATAGAGACTTTTGAGTGAAACTGCACTTTGTCATATTTCCAAGTGTTGTGCCATCCCAGTCCTACCTTTATTATTAATTCACATTTCATAAAATGGGTATTCAAAAATGATCACATTAGGGGCTGGAGCGGTGGCTCCAGCGGTGCCTCGGTGGTTACAGCGCTTGCCCAGCATGCGAACACAACTAAATGTTGGAGCAATGAAAGCCATGTGAAAAACTCATAAAAATTGATTCTCTCTCTCTCTCTCTCTCTCTCTCACTCTCACTGTCCTCTCTTTAAAATAAATAAATAAATGATCACATTAAGGCATAAAAGTGGTTGGCGGGGATAAAAAAGGAAGTGTTGGATTTCTAAAACAGAAAATTGCCAAGGCATTAGAATGTGATTAGTCTTGTGTAAAGAATTATAATGTAGTAAGTACACTCATGTTTTTTCCTTCAACTTGATTTAGCCAGTGGATTTTAGCCCTGGTTGTACTAAGTTCTTACTCTGTGACTTTGGGGGGGGGGAAATAACTAAATTTCTTAAGCCACAGTTTTTTGTCAGTTGACTAACCTTTTCACAGTAACTATTGTGAAGCAGTTGTGTAGTTCATATAGTGTAGTCTTTCATGTTTCCAACTTGTGGTAGCTATTGCTATGCCAACAATATCATTACCTCTAAAAAAACAAAACGCAGTAAAGTGGAAGGGTATATATTTTGGACTTTTTTGTTTCTACCTAAAAAAAATTCTTTGAAATAACATTTTCTGAAAGTTGTTTGTGTACACTTTTCATGCTTCCTATTAGATTTCACAGAAGCAGGCAGTTTTAATTGTTTTCTGTTTTATTACCTAAACTAAAATGCCTATTTACATACTAGGTCCTCAGGTATTGTTTTTATGGAATGAACGTGGCACCTGACCTAGGTTCAAGTCCCTGGATTTTTTATTTGCTAAGTTTTTGCCTATAGGGAGGTTGAGTAACTTCTGAATCCTTTTTTTCTCATCTGCAAATTGCAACAGTGATAATGTTAATGTCTTGTATATATGAGGCATACACTAAACTACTCAGTGTAGTGACTGGTATATAATGAATCATTCAAGGGTTAAAATGATTATTAAGTTTATGTGTTATGTTCTTGGATATGTGGGATAAATAAGAGTATTTGAATGTTCCATGAATCTGACATTGACTCAGACTTCCAATGCAGATAGGCTGTTGGAGAAATGGTGTCTCATCTTACTATGTAGATCAGTTTTTCTCTTGTATTATTCTTGGGCAGGTCTTTTATAGTACCTGGCAGTTAATGAGGATGTAGAGAGAGAAGATTTAGAAGGAAGTTTCTGATTAAAGCTGACAAAGGTTATAGCATATAAACAATGGATGAGTGCCTGGGATGTCATATCAGGGTAGGTCAGGAATTGCTTCTCAGTGATACTGTTCACGTCTTCTCAGAAGCTGTATGAGCTGAAGGACAAATGCCTAGCACTTGTGTGTATAAAATCTGAATACTTAGTTGAATTTGTGTGTCTTAGATGTGTTTGTGTGTGTATTGTCTTGACTAATCGTTCAGCTCATCTTATAAGATTTTTTCTAGTGATGGAGGTTTAAGGTAAATCAGGGACTGTTTATCTTGTTCACAGCAACGTTTCATGTCTAGCATAGTGCATGGCACATAGTAATTTATGAATGAGTAAGTTCATTACTAATCAAAGATAATATGTCTTGTTTACTGGGTAGATTGGGTGAGGAGCATAAATTGCTAAGAGAAGCAATTTTGTAGCGTACTCTAGTAACCTTGAAATATTTGAATGTTTTTGTACGGGGTCAGACTAGAACCAGGGAACAATTGAGAAAATAAACTGAATTCACAAATTGGAATGCATTTTTAACCATTAACATTGATTATGAAGTGTTTTTTTTTTTTAAAGAGAGGGACAGTGAGAGAGACAGAGAAAGAGAGAAACAACTGTTTTTAGTTTTTCACACGGCCTTCGTTGCTCCAACACTTAGTTGTGTACGTGGTGCTGGGGTTTGAACCCGGGTCCTTGTGCTTGCAGGCAAGCACCAAAACCACTGAGCCACCACTCCAGCCCTATGAAGCATTTTTAATGCAAAAAATGCTTAAATGAAGGAAAAGTAATTATGTGATCCAGGACAATCATAATAATACTGTGGTGTGAAGTCCTCAAAATTTTAGATTTTATTTTATTTTTTTTGTATTAGAGATTGAACCCAGGATCTTGCACATGCCAGGCAAACACTCTATCTGAGCTAATCACCATCAAACGCCCCCCCCCCTTTTTTTTTTCTCAAAGAGACAGGGACACTGTGAGAAAGAATCGGTTTTATTTAGTTTTTCATGTTGTCTTTGTTGCTCTGACATTTAGCTGTGTAAGTGGTGCTGGGGTTCAAACCCACATTCTCCTGCATGCCAGGCAAGCACCATGATTGCTGAGCCACCACTCTAGCCCCTCGCCAGCCGTTTTTTTATTTTGAGACGGGATCTTGCTAAGTTGCTGAGACTGGCCTTCAATCCTCCTACCTCTGCCTCCCAGGAAACTAGGATTACAGGAGTGTGCCACTGTGCCTGGAATTTTAGCAATTTAAAGTGTTTTCTCTCTCACACATGTAATAATAGTCTACAGGATTTACCAGGGTACCTTCCTTGCTCATTGTTAAGTGAGAAACACAGCTCTATACTTAAACGCTGTCAGCTGCTTGTCACTTTAATCTGTTGGCTTCATAGTTACATTCTCTTATATTAAATGATTTGGTATGGATCTATATAGTATAATAGGAAATATATTTTAGTCTCTTTGAGGTTGGTAGAACTGAGTTCTGTGTTCATGTTCGCCAAACCATGGGCGCTGTATTTGTAGATTCTCTGCATTACCCATAAGTGGTAATGGTGGGGAACATGTGTTGGTGATAGATGAACTGGAGCCTTAGCGTTCTCACAGAGATAGATGATGACATTGTAACACTTTCTTTAGAGAATGAACTGAAGAAATCCTGGGGTAGATGTCAAGCATGTGGTTTCTAGGAATTGTCACAAGGATATAGAATAATTCTTTGCCAGTGTTGGATTACTCATTTATTTTATTTAGAAAGTATTTTAGAGCCATTACCAAGGAATGCATAGGTTTTGCTTTGAAAAAGCTTAT
Source organism: Aplodontia rufa (assembly GCA_004027875.1). Lineage (NCBI taxonomy): Eukaryota > Metazoa > Chordata > Mammalia > Rodentia > Aplodontiidae > Aplodontia > Aplodontia rufa. The sequence continues at coordinate 8,021 of PVKS010034127.1, read as the reverse complement.
TTAGCTCGGTATGGTGGCACATGCCTGTGATCCAGCAACTCTAAGGCTGAGGCAGGAGGATCACAAGTTCAAAGGCAGCCTTGGCAACTTAGCCGAGACTCTGTCTCAAAATGAAATATAAAAATGAACTGGGGGTGTGGCTCAGTGGTTAATAAGCACTCTTGGGTTCAGTCGCTAGTACCAAAAAAAATTATTTTGTAAAAGTGAGAAATATATGTAAGCAAAGAAGTACATAGAGGAAATAGCACAGCTAATGAAGTGATTTATTCCAAATGATTCTGGCGGGGAGGGCATTTGGGAAAGAAGGGAAAGAAGAAAGGATGATCATAAGGACAGTGCAGAGAGAATTCTAAGCAGGGAGAACTGCCCTTGTGAAGGTTCAGAACTTTAGCAACTTGTTTTATTCAGGGAGTTTAAGCAATGATGTTATTTGAGATTGAAAAACTGGGGAGGGATGGAAGAGAATGGAAAGTTGTGGGGTAGAATAAGAGACCATATATTTGCTGGCTTGGAAGTTATCCTAATGGTTAAAGGTAAGAAATGGCAGAGTTGGACTGCCCAGATTTGAATCGTCACTCACTAAACTGTGACACTGACTCCTTAATTCTTACTTTCCTTAGCATAAACACTTACATACATTACAGGATTTTTTTGTGAGGATCAAATAAAAACATTTCATTTAAGAAATATAGAATAGATTCCTGGGCAATAATAACATTCATGGGATGGTACATGCTACCATAAAAATAATTGTGAGGTCTGGAGCAGTTGTTCAGCAGTTAGGGTGCTTGCCTGGTATATGCAAGGATTCAGGTTCAAACCCCAGCACCACGTATACAATGAAGTGTTGGAGCAACGAAAGCCAAATGGAAAACTAAATAAAACTGATCCCCCTGCACTGTTCCTCTCTTAAAAAAAAAAAAAGATTGTAAGATTTAAGCAATAGAAATACTTGATTTGCCTACCATTTACAATGATTTCTTCGAAGGCTATGTGGAGGATGGTGATCTACAGATTGAAGACATATAGAGCAAGTTGAGAAGCTGTTGGAAAGTATTAGATTTGGCAGGACAGATTTGCTGATGTTTCTATGTCTGTTAGGAAAGTTAGGATAACATGATAGATTGGGTGAATGTAGATTCAATCAGCAGGAGCAGAGATGAGTTCAGTTTTAGAAATAACAATGTTGAGGAAATGCATATAGAAAATCAGTTTGAATTTAGCGAGGTTAGATGAATAGTTCTGGAGTGATGTGGGCTTTTAAAGTCTTGGAATTCAGTAGTCTACCATGGTGGTAACTACAGCCATAGGAGCAGGTGAGCTCTATTGTATAAAGATAAGGAGGTCTGAGATCCCACTCAAACATCAGTGCATTGGCTTAGTATCTGTCAAGCCCCATGCTTTTACATGACCATTTTTCTTTTATATTCTCATAATGATCCTGTGAAGATGGTGAGCTAAATTATACTTATCTGTTGCAAAATAGGTAATTATTATAACCTAGCTCTGTAAAATAGCAGTGTATTTATTATTGCGTAGATTCTGGGAATGACTAAGTTGGATCTTCGGCTTCAAGTTCTCTTAAAAGACCTTAATGAAGGGCTGGAGCTGTGGCTCAGCTGTTATGGTGCTTGCCTGGCATGTGCAAGGACTCAGGTTCAAACCCCAGCACCACCTACATAAACGAAGTTTAGGGACAATGAAAGCCACATGAAAAACTAAATAAAATTGATTCTCTCTTACTCTTCCTCCCTAAAAAAAACAAAAAGACCATAATCAAGGTTTTGCCCAGGGATGCTATCTTGCCTGAGGCTCATATGTGAAAGGATCTAATTACAAACTCTTGTAGTTAGTTTTGTCAAGATCAGTTCCTTGAGGATTGTCAGACTGAGGTTCAGAGCTCCTTTGGCCAGGTCACTTTGAGTTTCTTACCAGGTGTAACTGTCCATATGGCCTCTTAACAAAGCTATCAGGGGAAAGATTGAGCTGGCAAGATCAAAGTTGTATAATAGTTACTAATAAGACATACCACCAAGTTTTGATGTGTTTATTGACTAGAACTAGATTAGTGGTGCACCTACACTTGGTGGAGTGGATACCATGAAGTGTAAATGGCACAGATAAATGTTGGTATCTTGGTGGTTGTCTGCTATAGGTACTTTGATTCCTGTTTACAAAAGCGGAAAGTTAAACTGTTAAGTAACTTGACCAAAATTACATAGTTGCAAGTCTAAGCCCAAACTCAAGCTGTCTGACTTAATAATCTGGGCTGTCTTGAACCGAGAAATAGCAATTTGGGGGAGTTCATTGGTGACTTGTTTGTTTTTGAGTGAAGTGTTTGGATCACAGTCATGGTTGTGGTGTGAATATGCAGCTAGGAAAAGGGATTGAGCAGAGGCTACTTTTAACAGATGGTGATTTTTAAAGGGGAAAAGAGAAAATGCTCAATGTTGTTACATCTTGAATAGTTTCTGTAATAACTCAAATTTTTCTTTTCCAGTTCTCTGAGTTTAACCAGTAATGCCATACAGTTGCCAATATCAAGCAAAGCAAACGTAAGCCAGTCTTAGCTCAAGAAGGGTGGTAGTGCTTTTTATAGTGCCTGCTGGTAAGTCACTGTTCCTACCTTCATAACTGAAATTTTTATCAAATTTATTTAAAACAATGAATTTGGAAACCTAAATTTTAAAACTTTGCCATTTTCTTCTTTGATAATTTTACTCCTAAGGTTCATGGAGAAGACCATATTCATTAACCTGTAGTATTATTACCTCCAATTTGATAATATTTGATCTTGTTTTAAAGAGAGAGGGAGGGAAAAATGATCAGTTTTTATTTAGTTTTTCATGTGGCTTTCGTTGTTTGGACATCTTAGTTATGTATGTGGTGCTGGGGTTCGAACTCGCATACTTGCGCATGCCAGGCAAGTGCTGGCACCGCTGAGCCACTGCTCCAGCCCCATAATATTTGACCTTGAAATCTGTTCCTTTTGTATGTTATATTTTTTAGGTGAAGTTTTTTAACTTGGACGACTTAGTGGCAGAATTGTTTTAAGTATTAGAATTTCTAGACCTGTGCTTTATGTACTGTTGCATAATGTGACATAATTGTTAAGACCAGAGGGTTTTTTTGTTTGGTTTGGTTTTGGCTTTTCGTTTATTTGTTGGGGTCCAGAATTTTTTGGAGCTTTTTTAGCTCAATATGGAGTTGAAACAGATAAGAGGCAGCTAGTGGACTGAATAGGGATTTATTTTCCCTAACTTGTCAGTGATGGATTTTTGTTTTTTCTTTTGTGGCTACCAGGTATTACCCAGGAGCACGAACACTGAGCCACATTCCCAGCCCTTTTTATTTTTTATTTTGAGACTGGAAATCCTCTTGCCTTAGCCAGGGTTCCTGGAATTACAGGCCTGTTCCTCCACACCCAGCTTAGTAATGGATTTTATTATTTATTATTTGACATAAAAGCTAATCTCTCTTTAATTATTCTAAGGAAGTAGGGGAAGGACTTTTGGTCTGTTTGACCAAAAAAAATTTTTTTCCCTTTCTCTCTTTTCCTTCCCTTTCCCTGCCATTTCCTTCCCATCATTGTCTCTTTCTTTCTGTCTACCTTTGTTTTTTTCCTTCCTTCCTCCTCCTTTTTTCCTTCCTGGGAATTGAACCCAGAGCCTCATATATCCTTGGCAAGCGATGTACCATCAAGCTACGTCCCCAGCTCTGTTAATTATTTTTGTATCTGGCTAAATTGCTGAGGCTGAGCCTCTGGCGTAGCTGGAATTATAAGTGTGCACACCACCACCCTGCGTGAGTGTTTTTTGTTTTTTTTGTTTTTTGAAGAGAGAAATGGCAGAGTGCTTGCCTAGCATGCGCAAGGCCCAGAGTTTGGTCCTCAGCCCTAAAAAACAAAACAAAACAAAACAAAGAGAAATAATCAATTTTATTTTAGTTTTTCACGTGGCTTTTGTTGCTCTCAAACTTCATTGTGTATGCGGTGCTGTGGTTCTAACCCATGTCCTTGCACATGCCGGGCAAACACTGTAACCACTGAGCCACCACTCCAGCCCTGAATATCTTATTCTTAATGTGCAAAACAGTGTAAAGTATATACATAATTGTTTCCTAACTTTTGATCTTTTTCTTGCTGAAAACGAACTCGTTCAAGGTAGAACAGTTATACTTTTTCATTAATCTCATACTGTTTATTTTAAGAATAGAATTTACTGACTTGTCCAGATAGTCATCTTGGACATGAAAACCTGTTTCGATTTTTATGTAAATACTAAAACTTTGCTGTGTCTTAATGATTAAGGTATTTGTGCTCATGTTTGTAAAACTAATTATTGTTTTTTTTTTTTTTGTTTTGTTTTGTTTTTAAGAAGTATATCAGAAGGTGAGGTGCAAGCTCACGGAATCCAGAGAAATCATCATGAAGTTATATGTGTTTCTGGTTAATACTGGAAGTACTCTAACATTTGACACTGAACTTACAGTACAAACGTGAGTTGTATTTCATTCTTTTCAGCTTTGCAATTTTTGTGTGTATACAAAAAGTTGAATACGTTTGATTTTGAGAAAACTATTCCATTTTGTAAAGAGAGAATAAGCAGTCTTAAATCTTTTAACTGAACACATTATATGTCATCATTCTCTGAAATACTGAAGTTGAATTCTTTATCTTTCATTCTGTTTGCCTGAATATTTCATTCACAATAAGTGAACTTGATCATAGACAGACTGATTTCAAATTGGTGCTATCTTTATAAGTACCTCTAGCCAGTTCTAAGGTTCACAGGACACTGTTAACGAGAATTATTGGTAGCTTTGTAAAGGACTTTCTGTCAGTGTCTAATGACCAAAAAGGTCATTTTTTAATTCCTCTGTGTGACTAAAATTGATGTTTTGTTTAATGAGAGAATAAAGTAAGTTATCAGATATGTAGTCATATCTGTGGGGTTCCTGTGTAATCATTCTTCAGCTTTGTAGCAGTTTAAAAAAATTGATTAATGAATGCCCTCCTATACTTAAAAAATTGGGTTAAGTTCTCAGGGCAGGGAGGACATTTGAGGCCATATCAGGAAGCAAATAAGTAGTAAGTATCATGTCCATGTCCTTATATTTCTATAGGGGCTAAAAGAGCAAAGGCTTGATAGCAATAAAGAATAAATGATTGGACACTGAAATTATTGGTTTCACATTCTTTTGAGCTGGGGTCTCAATGTGCTGTTCATGCTAGCTTTGAACTCCTGGGCACAGTCTTCTAGCCCCAGCCTCCGAAGTAGCCAGGACTACAGGCTGCCTCACCATCATTACTGATAATGAAATTATTATTAAAAATTTGATCATTAATAATTTTAAAAATGATACTAGGGATTATTTTATTTTTAAAAAAGACTTTTTTTTTCCGTTTAATGTGGTTTTATCTTAGGGAATGATTAGTTGAAAGATGGGAAAAGGACACAATTTTCTCATGGTTTACGCTTTAGTTTCTGTAATGTGATGTGAAGATTTTAAAACAAATCGTGGGTTCAAAGGAATTTAGTAGACCTGATGCAGATTTGAGCATATTTTTTTCTCCTATATAGAAAACACAAAATAATGCTTCTATTGCTTTTAATTCTTAGACTCACTTTTAGTTTTGAAGAAATGGGTGATATTCACCTATGGTCAGCCAGTTGTTTATGGAGTCCAGTTCAAGGAATTAGGAAATTTAAGTATTTTTTTTAAACTATTGTTTTGGGGGGAAAGTATTAGGATGAAATTCATTAATCTAGTATATTTATGAAGTGATACTTTGATAACAAAATCATTCAATAAATGTAATTTTTTTTCTTGGAAGTGTGGCAGACCTTAAACATGCCATTCAAAGCAAATACAAGATTTCTATTCAGCATCAGGTACTTGTGGTCAATGGAGGAGAATGCATGGCTGCAGATCGAAGAGTATGCACCTACAGCGCTGGGACGGTAGGTATCCAAGGCCTTGTGTGTCAGGGTACTCTGCCTTCATCAGAGAGGGAGCTGGGACCCAGAGTTCAGAAGTAAGGCTTATCTGCTTTATATATTGAGGGCACCATGCATGTTTATTATATGTAACAGTTTAATATCAATTATTTCTGCATTTTTTTTTTTTTACATAGGACACAAATCCAATTTTTCTTTTTAACAAAGAAATGATCTTATGTGATCGTGCACCTGCTATTCCTAAAACTACCTTTTCAACAGAAAATGACATGGAAATAAAAGTTGAAGAATCTCTTATGATGCCTGCAGTTTTTCACACTGTTGCTTCAAGGACACAACTTGCAGTGGTAAGATATAAAAAGCACGAATATTTTTAAGTAATTAACTCGTTCTTAAAAGTGTTGAAGTTTACATAGCAGAGTGTCCACATTATATAGCACACATGCAAAACACTAAACTTTTATGACTATTTTGCGGTTAACCTCTTTATTAAATCTTAGGCCTATACTTCACTACTCTATCTACATGGCAATTACAGGATTTAGAGTCAATTTCTCTCCTGGAAAATAATGATATGCAGATACTTTAATATTCTTAGGTTTTTTTGTTTGGTTTGGTTTGGTTTTTCTTATTGCTGTTTTCTGTTTTTGGTGGTACCTAGGCATTGAGGATTGAATACAGAGCCTTGTGCATATTTGACAGGCTCCTTAACCACTGAAACAACTCCAAAACCCCTCCTTTTGAACATTGTTTAATTGATAAATTACCTGTGTTCTAGTAGACATAGACAAAGAACTTATCACATTAATCTAAAAGTGAAATTTTTTTTTTCCTTCTTTGGGGATGGTTGTGTATGGGATTAAACCCAGGGATACTTGACTGCTTAGCTTCATTCCCAGACCTGTATGTTTTTCTACTTTGAAATAGGTTCTGCCTCAGCCTCCCAAGTCATTGCATTACTGGCTTGCGCCACTGCAGCCAACAAAAAGTGTAATTCTTTTCTTTTTTTAAAGAGACAGTGAGAGAGAGAGAGAGAGAATGAATCAATCAATTTTATTCAGTTTTTCATGTAGTTCCTGTTGCTCCGAGACTTGGCTGTGTATGTGGTGCTAGGGTTTGAACTCATGTACTCGCTCATGCCAGGCAAGCGCCTGTAACCACTGAGCCATTGCTCCAGCCCCTTAAAGTGTAATTCTTTTTCCTTATCTGTGTTTAGTTCCTGGAGAACCAATACTGTTTCCATGCTTACCTCTTACGATGCTACTTGCAAGTTTCTACAGTGTTTCCCAGTCATTCATTTCTCTTTTTAATTCGCTATTTATCTTCAGTGAAGTTATTGACTCTAAACTATTAGTAAGTCATGTTTTGCTTTTAGATGTGAAAAAATGTCTTAAAACCAATGAAATAACCTTATGTAAAAATAAACTGGTAACATTTAGTAGATGTTTGCTTTAGTTAGCAAAACTGTTAAAAACTTGGGTGTTTTTTTGTTTTTGTTTTTTTAAAGAGCGAGGAATAGTGAGACAACTTTTATTTAGTTTTTCATGTGGACTTGATTGCTCCGAGATGTCCTTATGTGTGTAGGTGCTGGGGTTTGAACCCATGTACTCGCGCATGCCGGTCAAGCACCATAACTGCCGAACCACCTCTCCAGCCCTATAAACTTGTTTTAATGTAGTGTATACATTTGTGATACTACCTCATTTTCATGCAATATACAATAAAAAGGACATAATCTCATCTTTCTGAAATATGTTCCAATAAACATAAGAGACCTTTTGAGAGGACAAGTTTAAAAAAATAAAACATTCTCTAAATTGAATTTGGATACTACATTCTGCGAGAATATGTAATATGAATTACAGTTGGATACATAACTGTCAAATGATTAGAGATAAAAGCAGAGTTTAAGTCACCAAAGGCACAAAATAAGAGCACATTACACACAGAAAGATGAAATGAAATACACTCTTGTATTCACAAATCATTAAATATGAACAGGCATGATTTCTAATTAATTTTTTTTTTAAAGAGGGTCAGTAAGAGAGAGAGAGAGAGAGA
>PVKS010034126.1:0-21179 GCA_004027875.1 Aplodontia rufa | reverse complement strand
AAAAAAATTTGTAGAGTCTGGTTTTGTAAATTAAAAAAAAAACACAACAATTTAAGTTAATTGTCATTCATGTACTTAATTACTTGAGTCAAGCACACTAGGAAAGCAAAATAAATAACAAACTTGTTTTGGGAGACAACTGGACTTAGAAGTAATTTTATTTCTAAAGTAAATTACGTATTATTAAAAAGAAAACTTTGTATTATTGTATTTAAGGAGATTGTTTTATTGAAATATATGCTCATGGTCACTCAATGTTTTAGTCCATTAGGGATATTATAACAAATATCTTATATTAAGTAATTTATAAATAACTGGCTTTCACATCTCACAGTTCTGGAGACTGCAAATTCTAAGGTCAAGGTGCCAGAACATTTGGTATCTGGTGAGACTGTGCTCTGCTTGGTACATGGTATGTTCTTGTGGTGTACTCATCCAGCTGATTACCTGACACTTTCCAAAGGGAAGCTAAGATAGCTGTGGCCTAGTATAGGAAGGGTAAAAGAGTTATTACTAAGATTTGGGTGATCACATAAGGGAAGAAGTTTTCCCTGGTGAATTATGCTTGTCAGGCACAATATACTTCAAATACTATATGCACTGACCAGAATCCCTCTTCTCAGGAAGGAGGACAAGGATAGACAGGATAGACAAAAGGGAATAAAAGAGACAAAAGAGATAAAAAAGAAAATGAGAAAGAAACATAAAAACAAGCAATCAAAACAATAAAAAATATTTTTTAAAATAACAAGGAAAAAAAAAGAAATGGGGGAGGAGGTAACCTCTCCCCCCGAAATTAAAAGAGCAGAGGAAACAAAACCAGGTAGTACTTTTATATGATCATTAACCAATAAATTTTTCCAATTATCACACTAATAAACATCAAGAATAGTAGAAAAATGAAGAAAGAGAAAAAAAAACCTAAAAAAAATATATATATACATGAAAAAAGGGGTGAAAATAAAAAATCCTTAGTAATAAAAACTTAGAACTATAGTCAGTAAGGAGTGTCTCTGATCCCTTTGGGAGGAGATGTTCAATGTCCGTCCGGGTTTCAGAGTCAGGGTCTCTCAGTTAGTACTTTCAGGGGATCTGGAAGTCAGAAGTCTTATGTTTTCAATGCTCCCTCTGCCTGTGATTGCTGAAACTGACTCCTGTGATATTTGTGCTGGGGCAAAGGAATCAGCAGGCTTAACTTGTAAAGTGATCCTTCTGGCTGGGGTGGGGGTGGCTAGGGATGAGCAATGCTCCCCTTTATTCCACAAACCCAAATCCCCTACACAAAGTGGAGCCTGGATGTGTCTCAAGCCTTCTCTTCCTGATTCAGCCTGTGGTCTGTGGCCAACTCTAGATGCTGTTTTCAAAGCCTGTTTTGCAGTCCCAGTGAGAGCCAGCCCCACTTGGGAGAGTGGAAGACTCCTCAAAATACTGGAAATGAACTGGGGACCAAGTCTCTGAGCTGCTGGGGAAGCCCTTTCTCTTCAGATTGCCATCTTGAATCCCTGAGATCTACCTGACACTTTCCAAAGACACCACTCTTTATACTATCATTTTGGAGATTACACTTCAAATTATAAGTGGTGGAAAGCACTTTCAGACCACAGCTCCTAAGGATTGTGGAGTTTTGAATAGCATATATCTTTTCTTAAAAAAAAATTAAAAACAAATTAATGAACAAGATGTCATGGATTTTTAAAAACGCATACAAAAATATCCTTTGCAATTCTACGATATGCTAGCATTCACTTGTCTACAAAATAAATCATGCATACCTCATTTTTAAATATGATCCCTAACAGCAAAGTTTCACAAGGCACTTGTTTTCAATCTCTCCTGGCAGGTTTAACTCCAACTTAAAGTGCTATTTACATTCGACTGTGCAATTGATTCTTTCATATTCTATTATACTAGAAATAGTTACATTGAAATATGGTGTTTTAAATGGGTTTCAAGATGTTTATTAAATATCTTATGAGCAACTTGGCAATATTGGAATATAATAATAGATTAAAATATTTAAAAGTTTCTAATAGCTGAATAGAATGCCATTGTGTGTACGTATGTGTATATATATATACATATACATACATATATATATATATGCATATATATATATATATATATATACCAGAGCTCAGAGCTTCTGGATCCATTCATCCAGTGAGAGGCATAGGGGTTGGTTCCATAGTTTAGCTATTGTAAATTGAGCTGCTATGAACATAAATTTTGCTGTGTCACTATTTTGGGCTGATCCTAATTCCTCCGGGAAATACTCAGAAGAGGGATAGCTGGGTCATATGATGGATCCAACCCAAATTTTTTGAGGAGTCTCCACACTATTTTCTAGAGTTGCTATATCAGTCTACTATTAGAAACAACAGTATGGTAGCCATGGAAGGTAAATGGATGGCAATGGAAAAGAATCATGCTGAGCAAAGTTAGTCAAACCCAGAGAGTCAAGGGTCAAATGATTGCCCTTATTTTTGGAGGCTGGAGCTAAATCCAGGCTTGGTGAAAAGGTACACAAACTCATATATTAGAACCATAGAACAAAAATACAATATGTCAATATTTATGAGATACAATTGCAAAGTACTGTATAAAATATGTGAATAAGCTATACTGCATGTCTTTACAGAAATGTAAATGTTTAATCCTATTGTCAAATATATTGAAAAATAGTGAGAGATGATAGGAAGGGAAAACAAGGGGACATGTTGGAACTGAGATAAAGCAAGGTATGTTATAAGCATTTATAAGTATATTACTGTATATACTATAGTTAGGTATATAAAAATATTCTACATAGGTATAATAAGAATTATGTCACTGTATTGGGTATTTTAGGAAAAACATAGGACCTAGAAGAGAGGAAAGGGAAGCTAAACAATAATAGTTGGATGGGAGGAAGGAGATAGAGGGTGTGTGTGGGGGGTGGGGGGTTATTGACCAAATTGTGTTGCTGCTGTATTGTGTGCATCTATGAATATTTCACAACAAAATTTCATCAGTATGTACAACTATAATACACTAATAAAAATGTTTAAAAGTTCTGAGTTTACATAACATGAATGGAAAGGTTTCTAATTTGAGTTAAATCTCACAGAATCAGACCCTGCTATTGTAAAATTTCTAACAATTTAAATTCATCACTATGATGATTGGTTTCTTCTAGCTTCTGACCATAGTTTATTGGAAAAAAATTTATTTTACTGAAATAGTTTAGACAATGAATTCCTGAAATTGTATTATGACATTGTATTTCCCTACCACAGAATTGTTACTATTGTTTAGCTTACCTGAAAGGCTAATTTACATCACAATTATTGTAGAAAGTGAGGTTAAAAACTGTCATTTACAAAACTGACTTTTAACTAGGTGGATAATAATTTTAATAGAATCATTTGTAAAATTCCAAGAGTTCTAAACCCTGTAACATAAAAGCATTTGCTTTCAATAAATGTTTAAAAGTTATTATATTCATCACTTAGTGTGATCAAGATGCTAATATGGGTAGTTACTGTTGGAAGCTCTGGGGTAGAGTCTAGTCCTTGACTTTCCAATTTCCCTGTCTCCTATCTTTTTCATCCTTAACAATCACATCCCTCCAGCCTCTTCTTCCAATTCTCATTTGCTGCCTCTTTCTTTCTCTTATAAGGAAACTTGTGATTATCTTGGGAACACCAAAATAATGCAAGATAGTCCCCATTTTAAAATGCTTAACCTGCCACATACATTAAAATGAATTTTACTTAATTTGACCAGAACAAAATAGTGTTTTTTAAAGGCTTAACCATTTGCATTATACTAATAACACCATCCTCATTATTCAAGCTAATTTCTGGCCTACCTAATTGGCTACATTTTTTGCAACAATTTTTTTTCTTCATACAGATTATTTCAGTTAATATGAAAATGTAAATATCATCACCAGTTTATTATGGGGATTTTAAATTGATTTATGACATTTAAGATATTCTTGTCTGGGTGCATAATTTTTATTGTGCTTTTATAAAAGTATATCATTTTTCTAAATTATTAGCTTTCTCAAGAGAAGAAACCTTAATATATTGTTCACCTGAGATATTTCTTCCACAAAATCAAATCACAAAAGTAGCTTCAGATAATTTCTTTTTGTCATGTGGGCTCTATCTTTAGACAAAAGTAATCAAGTGTTATTGTTAGCTATTAAAACTGCACAGAAAATTCAGATTACTTTAAACTATTGTTACATGAATTAGGTAGTGATTTTTTACAACCCTGACCAAAAAATTAGAGGTAGGGTTTGGATATTTTTTCTCAATTCAAATGTATTATGGTATAATAAGTATTTTCCAACTAGGACTACAAAGAATAAAATGTAAAAGAAAGCAGAGCTTCTTATTTTAGAAGGAGGGAAAGAGAGTGAAATGATTTGTCATTAAGCTGGGTTTTGTCAGCAAACCATTTAAAAAATAGTGACAATTTTATTGCCAACCACGTAAGAAATGGAATGCATCTCCTCTCTTACTCCCTCGGTTCTAGTTCAAATATCGAACATGAAGCAACACACAAAAGACAGGTTGTAAAATTATTTTCCTGTTCTTCGTGACTCACTGGTTGCAAGGCAGCAGAACATGCTGTACATCAGTATTATTGCTTCTATTAGGCAGAACAAAGACCAGATCAAAAGAAGGTATTCTACTTTTTGTTGATACAAAGAATATTTGGGGTTAATTAGATTTCTAAATTTTGCATAATTGAGACCAAATTTAGCTTATTGAGCAAATTAATTAATTACAGAATAGAATTTGAAATTTCCACATTCTTCCCAAAATTAAACTGCCTACAATCCTCACCACCATCAGTGTAAAACTGTGCCTGTAAAGCTGTTCATATGAAATAAACTTTGACATTATGTCAGAAAAACTTTTATAATCCATTATGTCTGGATTGAAACTCCCCCAAATTTTAAGAACTTAGGTTTTGTTAATAGATACTTGTCACCCACCATAATTGATATGGTATGTATAAGATATGGAATAATATGATAACTAAGAAACAATTAATACTCTGTTGTCACGTTGGACCAGCAAAGCGGCAATAACGACGTGTACACTCTTGTTGCTTGTGGAGATCTCTCTTTATTCAGGAAGTCAAACAGCTTAAATAGTAAAAGTGAACCAATCCATAGGCTGTTGCTATGAGGAAGAAAACTCTGCCGGCTCCTATTGGTTGTCCCTAGGTGGTCAGATGTTGCAAGCACAAGAACCAGGAACAGCAAGAGGTCAGCTGACTTAGTTTGGCCAGCTGCCAGCTGCCAGCTGCCATCTTAAAACTGCCTGTGTGACGTGGGCCCCCGGGTGCTGCCTGCCACACTCTGTCAAGCATATCATATTTGCAGTATTATATTTAGTAGTGTTCATTTGCTTTCTCAAATGTACAAAGAAGATAAGGAAGGCTTTATATATGAAAGTTAGATGGCTCCAGAGCTATTAATTCTTTAAAAAAATATAAATAAAATTTTACCATAACACTCAGAGTAATGTTTTTGTTCAGGAAAAAATATACATTTGAACAATTAGAGTCATTTGTACAGGCTGCTCTATGAGAAAAAAATAACCATATTAAATTCCACAACCTTTTTAGTTATAATGCATTTCCTCAGGAAGTGTGTCCTTTAACCTCTGAAGGTTCCCCAAAAGAAAAAGAAAGTAAAGATTGTGTGCATGTTTTAAATAAGGAAAATAAACTAAAGAAGATTAAGTAAAATCTACAATATCACTCAACAAGTGGGAGAGTCATTCTCAAATATTGATATTTTATGACATTATTAGATCATAGTAGCCTCCAGTGAATATATTATTGTGTAAATTAAATTATATAACATATGCAAAGTAAAATCCCAAAAAGTTGAACTTATGGAAGCAGAGAATATAATGATGTTTACTAGCAGCTGCAGTAGGGTTGGGTAAAGTCAGCTGGGAGAAATTAGTGAATAGATACAAAAGTTTCCATTAGGATGGATAAGTTCTTGGGATCTATTGTACAGAATAGTGGCTTCAGTTAAAAACACTTACTTGAAAATTGCAGAGTAGATTTTTCAGTGTTTTCAACAAACATGTGAAATGTTAAGTACTATAGGTGACAGACATATTAAGAAGTTTTATTTAGTCATTCAACAAGATATACATATATCAAAACATCATTCATACATTCATTTTGAATATCAACTTAATAAAATAAAATTAAAGGCTCATGTACAAAATAGTAACCTAATACAAGGCAGTACACTGGAGTGGAAAAACAGATACTGGAGACAGAATTCTTCATCTTAAATTTCAGCCCCACCAATTACTAGATGGTTCATCATTTGTGAAATGGTGTTAATAATACAACTTATCTTACAGAAGCACATGAGTTACTATGTTGTAAAGTAGTTTGCTATAAGAGATCTATCAGTGCTAATGAATATAAAAGTCTTATTGTCTGCCACATGGAAGACAATAAATGTTAGCTGCATTATCTCTCAAACTTACGGCATTAATTCAAATGATGAATTACTGTATCTCTCATGCTGTAAAAGATATTCTAGATATTCAGGGAGTGGGAGAATTTTGGAAAATTTGAATATGCAACCTCCTGGGTTTCTTTTTAAAATCCTGTGAATCACTGCTTTGTACAGAGTGATACAGAAGTCTTTGCCCAAACCAAATATGTTCTTTTTCCATAAACTCACATTCCATATGTATCTAATCTGTGTCCAACAAGCAATTAATTGAGTGGCTGAATATAAATGCTACCATAGTCCTTGACAAATAAGAAATGACTCATAGCTATAATGATATATTTTTTATTTCCTGTTGTAGTAATTTCAATATTGCAACAGGATGTTATAGTATTTACATGAATTTACATGAAATTTTGTCTAAATCACATTTGGTGGCGTATGGACAATGTGACCTCACTGTAAGGTTTTTCTAAAATATTCAATTTTGTAATACATATCATTTCCAAGTTTGCAAACTATGCATCCTATACTGGTGAGAATCAATTCCCCATATTTTCTTGGGTGTTCATAGAGATGAAATTCACAGGAAAAGAAGTAAGTTAACATATTTCACCAGTACAATCTAAACCAGGATGAATTAGATGCATCTTTTTCCTGTAGGCGCTGGTGCAAACACTGACTATAATTTAGTGGAAGCACATCTCTAGAGGAAATTACAATTTGTAAATATGTCACAATCTGAGAAATGGTGGATCCAGCATATGTATTTTACGAGTGCAATACTATCTTATGTATGCACAAATTTATGAACTAGAAACACTGTATTTTCTACAGGATTTGAGGTCTTCTCCATACTTTAAATGCATTCCTTTCAATATGAACTAAAGAATGATTAAAAAGGCTGACTGAGTATAAAAATCTATGATGAACTCACTCCAATAACCCATTACCATGTTGGTGCCTTAAATGGAGTCTAAACTCATTTTATTATTTTGCCAAAAATTTAATTTAAGATATAAATTAATGTGGAAGGAAAAGATGCCTATAAAGAAGGTTATTATTTTTTAAGTTTAAATGATTTTTTCTTTCCCTCTTCTCTCTCAATCTCTGATACTACGATTCTATTCCCAAATTCTAGGAGATCAACTTTTCTGGTTCTT
Organism: Aplodontia rufa; assembly: GCA_004027875.1. Classification (NCBI taxonomy): domain Eukaryota; kingdom Metazoa; phylum Chordata; class Mammalia; order Rodentia; family Aplodontiidae; genus Aplodontia; species Aplodontia rufa. The sequence goes on along the minus strand of PVKS010034126.1, from coordinate 13,529 downwards.
TATTTGAGTAAGATTACACGAGGCTTCTCTCTCTGTGCCTGGATTATTTCATTCCATACAGATCTTCAGTTTCATCAATGTTGTCACAAATCATAGCATTTCATCATTCTACATGGTATTCCATTATGCATATACATCATTGTTCCTTTTTAAAAATATTTTGGTTATTTACACTACTAATCAGTAGTGTATGCAGAGAAAGTTGAAATGCTTGGTATGACTTTATCCAAATATCACATGTACCTTCACTTTCATGATATTCTAATTATTGAGTGTAAGTTATTGATTACACAGTCCAGGTGAGAAGAACTGCTTGAAGTGAACAATATCAAAGAATTTGTAGAACTATTTAAAAAATCACCACACATATATAGGTTTTTAATAACTGAAAGTAATATAAATTATAAATAAGTAATAAAATTTATTTTTTCACAACATATTCAGTCTCCCTTTTTGTTTAAACTATTTTGGTTTGAAGAAGTTATGTTTTACTCATTTATCACCTAGGTGTGATACAACTGTTAACTGGGTACCTTTTCACTGACTCCCCTATCTAAAACTATAGGCATGTGACCCAAGATGGGTCACTAGACACTGAGGAAATAAAAGCCTGATGAGTGACATTACGTCTCCTGTTGGTGTGTACCTGACATCCATCTTTCCTGGTGAATTATTGTTACATTTCAGGGTATACAGTGATTACTTTTGGAGTAGGTACATAAATAACAATAAACAATCTTGAAAAATCAGACTTTCTCTATACTTCTGTTTAGACGCTCATCAAACAGAATACAGTGGGCAGGTAAAGAGTAAGGATTCTAATGTTAGACTCCTTGAATTGAGATTTGGGTCCACCATTATGAAGCTATGTGGCCTTGAGAAATTTACTTGAACTTCTCAGTGTTTGAGTTTTCTCATAACTAAAATAAAAATTTATAAATAACAACTGCCTTGTAATGTTGTGAGGACTACCTAATTAAGGCATAAAAAGTTATATGTTTATAGCTACATATGTATAATTATGTTTATACTCATAATTACTTATAAGCATTTGCATATACATGGATAAAATTATATTTATGTATAAATATATGTGAGAATATAGGGGAGAATCTGAATAGAAAGCTATTGGTATCTATTTTCTTGGATATGTGAAAAGAAAATTTTAAAGGAACGAAAATCAAACCAAATAGAATGAAAATTCAAAGTTGATACAACTGTGTCTTAATCCATATGTGAAATCTGCTATTGATTAAACTAATAAATTTCTTCATCTTTTCCTAAGTCCACTTCAGATTTCCGTTGTAAAAGGTTCTAAAAAACATAGTATGTAAAGCTAGCAGGGTACAGATTAAGTTGCCCCTATTCCTATAGTACATGTAATTTTAGTGGGGAGAAAATTGAAATAGTAATGAACATTGAACTATAAGTATATGGTTGTCCTAGTGTCCGGAAAGGTGAGTGGGAAGGGGTAAATTGATTTGGAATTCTCATTTATTGGATCACTGCTTGGGGAGATTGCTTCTTTGCCTTGAAACAGGGAGGACAGTTCAGATGAAAAGAATTTATCAAATAAAAATATTGCTAATGTTTGTGTTGAAAAATTACAAAAAATTGTTATTTTCTTTAACATTTCCTCAACTGTTGTATAAAGTTTATTTTCTCACCAATTAAAAACTCTTTTAATAAATTACACTGAAACAATTCCTTATCCAACAACTTCTTACCAACCATACCTCATATTTATACTGAAGTATTCCTTAGGTTAAACAAAACAAATGTGATTGAACACTTAATATCCTAAGTTTAAGACTCCTTTTGATTTATTATTTAGCATTATATAAGTTAAAACTTGCTATAAATGATGCAATTATTTTCAAACTTGAATAGGCCTGCTATGTATGTGAGTATATATGTAGCATATACTCATATATTTCTTTATTCTAAATATTTTTTCATATATTCTCTATTTCTTGTTAAAGCTCATTTTAAAAAGTGATATGTTATCAACTGCAATTGAGATAGCTCATCATGAAGTAGAAAAATGGTAAGAAATCAACTTCATAATCACCTTCAGTAGAAAATACAATTATTATTTATTTCCTGTTGCTCAATAAAGATTGAAAAGATTAATTTTAGGGAAATAATGGAACTCATATGACAAAAAGATAATAGAGTGCTTTATTTTGTGTAATGGGGACATTTAAAAAGTAATTGTCATAGTCTTAGTATCAAATCTTTTTATTTAATTATTTAACTAGAAATTAAGATGTGGTCACTAATGCTAATGATGAAGAAAACAAAAGTGAAATTAGGCTGGGTTTTTCAGGGACAAAAACAAATGATTTTTCAGTCAATTGTATATTTTAGTTAAGTCACATGCAAAATATGATCAAAATTAACCACTAACAATGAAATGTAAAATGTTCAACAACATCTGAAAAATGAGGGATGTTTCAAAATATTGATATGGCAAAAATATTTCAACATAGGTTGAATGATTGATTCAATATTTTATAATTTGTTCAAACATGTAAGTTTTGTATTGACAATGCTTATATCACAATATCATCAACATTATCAAAAGCAAACAACCACATAATATATTAGTAGCAAGCTGATTGTGAAAAACTAAAATTAGCATTCACAGATATGGCCTGGTGCTTCAGTGTTCTCTTCCTGTAAATGTTGTGACAAATTCAGGATAAGTATTTAAAAATAACAAGCAAGATTGTGAATTGCAATCACTTGCCAATTTTCATTGTTCTGTTTTATATATTTTTAATAATTCCCTAATCATACATGCTGTTGGCCACCATTTGAAATTTTAAGCCACAGAAATTAGCAGGTTTACCTTGGTCATAGATTTGGCATTTGAAAACACAATACAGAAAAAGGATTTAAAGAGTGAAAAAAACGACTCTTTCTTTTTTGAGCTTGAAAAGGGCACATCATGCAGAGAAGAACTGGATGTAACCACAGTGAGAATTGACTTATATTCATTCCACATGCTAATATTTCAGATTTCACTGCTATCTTTTCACAGGAAAAATAGTCCACACGTTGGCCTCATGTTGAGCAACACACCTGGCATTAGGAAGAAGATCTTGAAGCAGATGATCTGTTACATTACACATAGCACTTGCTCTGTGGGGAAGCTGTGCTCATTTTGAGCTCTGCTGTGACTGAAAAGACAAACCAATAACCTGTGGTAAGTCAAAACACACAAAAAATTAACCTTGATAGGCCAATAATGGAGAAACTAATCAAAAGAAAACATATTAGCCAGTACACTAACTCTGATTGATCCATCATGCTTTTCTCTAATAAGGCACTTATCATCCTTGTTAAAAGTAACTGGCTTGTTTTCTTTCCTCTAAATTTGCATGATTATAAAATCAGTCCCTTTTAAAATTCTATGAGATTTTATAAAATATTTTCCCTATGTCTTCATAATTAATTTTTATATTGCAATGTAATCATTTTTACTTAAATCATACTATTTCCTTAGCAAATAATAACTCTCTGATTTAATTATTATCTTAATAAATGGCCAGTATCAAAGAACCATTCCAATATACCCTAGAATAATCATCCTAATCTCTAATAAGCTAATGAGAGAGAATTCTACAATCTCATTTCATATTAGTCACATCTATGAATTTATTTCACATTCATTTATTTATTTTATCAAACTTAAAAAACCTATCACGCCCATTTTTTATGGGTTCTTGAAATGGGCAATAGTGGTTGCTTATCCTGCATAGTGAGTTTTCGTTTTGGATGCTATTTTTTTGATTTTGCACTACCAGGAATTGAGCTCAGGGGTATTACTATTTCCTATCCATTTTCATTTTCATATTTTGAGACAGGATCTCACTATATCAAGTTTGGCCTTGAACTTATGATCCTCTTACTTTAACCACCCTAGTCACTGGGATTTCAGGTATGTGCTACCCCCACCAGGCTTGTATAGGGATATCAAGAACGAAGTTTTCAGGGAGTCATTACATGTGACAGATGATATCTTGGGTCCTGAGAAAAGAAGACATCTTGAAAGTTCATTATCTTCTCCATGAGCTCAGTATCTAAATAACGTCAGGAAAATTATCCTTTAGTTTTTTTAATTATGTAGCTTCAGTAACTTAATCAAGTCCTCAGTGTTAGAACATTATGGTGGTTATGCTGCTTGCCTAGCATGTGTGAGACCAAGGGTTTGAACCCCCCAGCCAAGTACACAAGGAGGCATCAGAGCAAAAAAAGAAAGAAAGAAAAAAAAAAGCCACATGAAAAACTACTTAAAATTAATTTTATATTTCTCTTTCTCTCATTATTCATCTATCTCTTAAAAAATAATGAATGCTCAAGAACCAAACATCAGCAATCAGAACACCCAGGAGACAGCACCGTCTGCATAGGACAAAGCAGAAAAAGCTGGAAGGTGTCTGTCACCTTAGTGCAGCTTGAAAATGGTGGCTGAACAGAGAGTGTTTATATAAAATCCAGTATGATATGAACTGAGGGATCAACAATAAGATGATCTGAAAAGGCTGGAGCAGTTTAACCCCTGGGAAATCTCAAAACTAACCACTTCAGTTTTCTGGGCTAAAGAGAAACCATCTGGAGTGGAATAGAAATTGAGCCGAAAAATTGCAAGAGAGATGAAGGAAAGAAAAGTAGGAGGGCAATGTAAGAAGGAAACAAAATCAGTAAAACTTAGAAACTATTATAATCTCAACTTTACTTGAAAAGAAGAGTAGAAGGAACTGAGAAGTTTAGAAATTCTTCTAGAAGAAGGCTACTATCTGAAAGTTAATTTTTAAAGAAATTACAACAATAACAATAATAATAATATTAGTAATAATAATTTCACATCAAAATAGGAAACAGAAAACTTGAGGTAAAATGCCATATAAATTTTTCCATGAAAAACAAATAATATCAACACAAAAATTAAACAAGAGATAATTAGAGAAGAAGAAAGTAAAAAGTGGAATGTTTAAAAGAACCTCAACTAAATGAAAGAAGAGGCAAAAATAAATAGAAAGATGTACATGTTGCAGAAAGTCAAAGGCATTTATGAAAGAAGTTCTAGTAGCCATTAATAATGGCCCAGAAGATGGAGTAAAGATAAGGGGTAAAGAAAAATAAACACTAAAAAGTTCAATTAAGTAAAACTTTCTTATATTAAAAAGAAAATAAAATTTCATAATGAAAACAGCACAATTTACAATAACTAAGCTTTGACCCAACATAGGTGTCCTTCAACAGGTGAATGGATAAAGAAAAAGTGATATATATATATATATACAATGGAGTATTACTTAGCCATAAATAACAATGGCTTTATTACTTTTGCTGGCAAATGAGTGGATATAGGGACTATCCAGCTAAGTGAAATTAGCCAGTCCCAAAAAGTTAAAGGTCAAATGTTTTATCTGATATGTGGAAGCTAATCCAAAATAAGGGGGCATGGAAGTATAGAAGAAAGACTAGTGGAGTAGACAAAGAGTAATGAAGGGAAGGGAGGAGAGATGAGATAAGGAAAGATACTGGAATGAATCTGATATAACATTACTATGTGCGTATACGAATATATCAGAGTGAAGCTCACCATCATGGACATCCAGAAGAAACTAATTACAAAACCAAATTAAAAACAATATGGGTAAAAGCAAAAATATCAGTAGAGTAGAGGAAGTGGGAAGAGGGCAGAGGAAGGTAGGTACTAGAAATCAAATTAGAATAAGTTATTTTACCTCCATTTGTAACTATGTCAAAATGGATTCTACTGTCATGTATAAACTTAAATAAACCATTTTTTTTCAAAACTATATAGTTAACATTGAAGAATGATAGGGAACCAGTTAATTCTCTGGAATATAGATTTACACTAGGATAGATTTAATTATTGTGTCTCTTCGATTTGAAGTATCTGTTGAGGGAGAAATGGATGAAAGGGAAATGTTTAGTATTTAATTCATATATTAAATACAAAAGATAAAATTAGAATATAAACTTTTTATATCTTTCAATGAATCAATAGATCTATTCATTAAGGTCCACTTCTGATAACACCACATAAAAAAACATACTGTCCTGAGTATGCTGTCTGCAAAATCCAGACCATGAGACTGGTCAAATACCTAGTTTTCTTTTGTGTTTGTGCCCAGAGTCTTATGTATGCTAGGCAAGCACTGTACCTCCTAAATATAGTACTGAATTATGTTACTCAGGGATCCTCACTTGAATACAACATTTCAAAGAAATACTAGGAAGTGATAACTGATATAGTCCTAACTATGGTTACTTTTTAAAGGGCTGAAGAGGTTGAAATTATGAAAAGGTCTCTGTCGACTGTAAATCTCTAATTACTGACTTGAATGGTAGTTACAGGATTATTTACCTAAAATATCTCATATCTCATTGAAATGTACATTGGGATTTTTTGCTTTTTTTTTTTTAAGAGAGAGGGACAGTTAGAGAAAAAGAGAATTGATTTTATTTAGTTTTTCATGTTGTCTGTGTTGCTCCAACACTTTGTTGTGTTTGTGGTGCTGGAGTTTGAACTCGCTGACACGCATACCCCCTTACATGCTTTTTTTTAAAGAGAGAAGTACACAGAGAGAGAGAGCGAGAGAGAGAGAATTAATTTTTACTGAGTTTTTCACATTTTCATTGCTATGACACTTGGTTGTGTATGTGGGTTCTGGGGTTTGAACCCATGCACTTGTGCATGCCTGGCAAGCACCCCAACCACAGAGTCACTGCTCCAGTCCCAAGCCACCGTTTCAGACCCCCTTACATTTGTTTTGCATTCTCTATTATATCTGCTTTTCACAGAAATTGAAAACCATTAATTTATTCTTCATCTTCTAATTGTGTAACTTTAATGTATCTCAAATCTGTTTTGGATATAAGAACATACCAAATCAAATATCAGAAAGTAATTGTAGGTGTCACGCTCTTTCATGCAAGATCTACTTAGATCATTCTAGTTTCTTAACATTGCCCCATATAGTTCCCTCTCTTCTCAATCCCATCTTCAATATTGTCTTTCAAAAGCATTAGTAATTCTCTCCTGTATAATGGAAATTACGTGCCATATAATCATGACATCCTGATTGTCTTCTATTTCATCCTTCCCAATAACATCGAAGTAGTACTTCAAAAATTAACATTTGAGAGACCATCATTTGTGTCTAGGATGTCAAATGCAATTTAAATAAATTAAAGGTAGGAGTGGGTTTTACTTTCTTAAAATGTAACTTAAATGTATAAATACTTTTTTGGAAACTTTCAATTAGTACTAGTTTAAAGCAAGTTTGATTCCAACATTATATTAAGTAATGGGAATAAATTAGATGAATAGAGCAATTAGAGAGGGTTCTAGTATTTTAAAGAAAATCAGATGATATTATTTGAGTCATAGAAACTTGCCAGCATTGAAGTTTTTCCTGGCATTTGTTATCTTGGAACCTGACCACCTCATTAAACTAAGAGCACTGTAATCATCAGATTCATCCTTCAAAAGAATAATCTTTAGGTTTTGCTAGTCAGAAGAAATCAACAGCACCTTGCACTGATTCCTTTGTTATTTTTCTAAATGGCCAATGCAGTTACAGAGAAAACTTAAACAGGATTATTTCAATCTTTAAAATGCTTAAAGGGCTTAACACTCTAATGTCACAAATGTTGGCATACAGACAGAGAGATGAGGAGTGTTGCTCAATTCCTCAAATCTAAATGTTTATCAGAAAAGTGAAATAAGTGTAGTTACCTTATATTTTCACCAGAGAAAACATTCTTCTCGAACTGTGGTTATATATGCTTATATCAAAAAAATTACATCAAGAATGAAATATTGACAAGTATTTTCAAATAAATGGAGCAATTAATAATCTTTGCTCTATTATTACATTTCCTTATTAATATCTGAAATAAAAATTAAAGGAAAGAAATAGTTTAAAAAATAATTGCTCTTTTTCATAATATCACTTATAATTTATATTAGTCATTCTGTCCATAAAATCTTACATTATTATTCTGAATAAAATTCTCGCATAGATACATATGTCAAAATAGCCCACAAGGATAACACTTATCCTAATGTATGCATTGCTGTATGCATGTTCATGTATGCATATGAACTAAGCTTTCCAGATTTAACTGCATCTTTTTCCATACAAGTAGTGAGTATTGAATGTGAGGGGAGAACCTTATAAACAACTGATATATTATCCTTTATTTCAAATATATATAAGTACTATAGGTAGATTTGCCCATATAGTACCCCATAAGTCTCAAAAAATCTATTCCTTATTAATCACAGCAAATACCATTGTGATGATGTTGCATTTGGAGTTATATTGTTTATAAAACTATTCTTTCCTTTTGCTGCTAGTATCAGTGAATCTGGATTGCCAAAGGAGTTAAAAATAAATTGACAGTCTCAACAATGTAATTACTTTCATTGTCATTTCAATAAAGAATTCATCTGGTCATCCAGATTCCACCAATTCATTCCACTTTAGTTGTAAGATAAAAAACTTTTGTTCTTTTAAAAAATAAATTGAGGGGTTCATCCATCAAGTCTCTAATCACATCTTTTCTTTTGAAACCCTTGGAACACTTTGCTAGCAGTGATGCTGGGCAGCTGGCAGCCAAATATCTTTCACTTCATTATTTCCAGTGGCCTCAAAGAAAATCATGTATTTTTAAAGACAAAGTAATTTTTGTTACCTTGGATCTGCATAACTTTAAAATGGGTTATCTTAATTAACATACAAGATGTAAAATAATTATCAATATACATGCCAAAAAATTTCCTGCTTCTGAAGTGAATAATTTTTTTTTTTACAAGTGAGGTACAGTGAGAAAGAGAGAAAAATAATTTTGTTTAGTTTTTCATGTGGCTTTCGTTGCTCAGACACTGTTGTGTATGTGTTGCTGGGTTCGAACCCACACCCTCGTGCTTGCCAGGCAAGTGCTGTAACCACTGAACCACCTCTCCAGTCCTTTGAAGCAAACAGTTCTATTAAATATGTAACAGTATTAATTCTATGAGGTTTTAAATTTTGGATTTCCTATGAATTTTATCTGCACAGTTAAGATAACCTTAAGTGGGGCTGGAGCAGTGGCTCAGCGGTTTCGGTGCTTGCCTGGCAAGCAAGAGGACCCGGATTCAAACCCCAGCACCATGTACACAACTAAGTGTTGGAGCAACTAAGGCCATGTGAAAAACTAAATAAAGTTATTTCTCTCTTTCTCTGTCTCTCTCACTGTCCCTCTCTCTTTAAAAAAATAAAATAGTATTTAGGATTTTGGGTTAGTCATTTACATTTTTTTCTGAAATAAGTTGGCAAAATATTAATGTAACAACTTAAACACTATGGTTAACAACTACCAATGACATTTCCCTGAGAGTGGAACAGAATAAAACTGAGCCTTCAATGTAGCAAATAACATTGCTCTGTTTCTTTAAAATTATAGTGTCGTAACTATCTACTCACTCATTTTCATTTTATGAAATATCTCAATATTTTTTCTCTTATATACTAAAAGGTTTTAAATATATAAAAGAGTCCAAGATGCAACCTTTGAAGGTAAATGGATGGCTATGGAAGAAATTATGCTGAGTGAAATAAGCATAACCCAGAGAATCCAGGGTCGAATGTCTTCACTCATCTGTGGAGGCAAGAGCTAGACCTTGGCCACTGAGAAGGAGGTCTATTATCATATTTTAAATCTGGATAAGGTGATAAGGTGTAATGTCATACCACCTAAGGCATTTGTAGAGATGTATTGGGAAGGGGCAGGGAGGGATAAGGGTGGTTAAATGGGGGAGGCTCTTGGGAGTAAATCTAATTTTCAGAATTTATATATATGTTATTTCATTAGAAGCTTGTTTGATTGTTCAACAAATAAATTTCTGAATAAAATTAAACAATAGATAATAAGCTTGCTTCATATATTTCTCCTAATGTGAGCAATTGATATTTTAAAAGAAATGAGATGTCTGACAAATTATATTTCAACATAAATATTAATCAGTAATATCTGGTTAAAATATATTTTAGGAGTTGGGAAATAAGGTGGCTGGGAAAGGGCAAAATAAATTAATAAACTGCACATTAGAATATATAATTTAATGATTCTCAAATACATAAAATGCCTATATGGAGGAAATAATAATCAACAATTTCCATCTCTAAGGAAAATGATAGATGAAATAGTCTCAAAATAAAATTCAAGCAATTTAAGTTTCAAATACAAGTACCAAAGAATTTCGGCTGGCAGAATTATGAAGCTCTTCTCAGGTCTTTGCAAGAGGTTTCTAGGAGTTACAGTTGTGTCTGTTATTACTTTTTCTTCCTGTGACTTATATACAATACTGGAAATTCATTCATGATGAAATAGCATTTACTCTGTCATCATATGTGAAAACATTCACCTAGAGACCTTCTCTTTACTGAAAATTTAACCTTATCTCCAGTGATAGACCATGACATATAGGAAATGCATAATTACTATTGACTTGTTAATAAATCAGAGAAGGAATAACCAATATAGGGGGTTCCAACCTGGCTAAGACTTGGTGGGATATTATAGTCATTGAGAGCATGATCCTTGGTTCTTCAGCTAAGATTAAAATCTAATCCTCACTCACCAACTGTAGGATTCTGGGCAAATAATTTTGTTTCTCTGTGCTAAAATTGCATCCTCTTTAAGATGTAAACAGCTAAGTAACAATTAGATATTTGGGACTCTTGAAGGAAAGTAATAAAAATGAGATTAATCACATTAAAATTTTTGAAAAATGATTACTAAGGTAATGATATCAAATATATGGTAAAGTATAAAGCAAAAGAGTCTAGCCAGTTTCAACAAAATCATTTCATATTTAACCAATTGCTCATTGCAGACCCTCAAATTTATCATTTGATGTTTATAATCTTTATTTTCCTCTGTATTTTGGAATCCACTTATAGTTAACACTGTGATGTATCACATGTATCAATTATTTTTCTAAGCATATTTTTATGTATTCTTCAGGTTTTCAAGAAAACTTTGCTGCATTTTAATATGGAATGAAAAGTAAACAATATTTGGAAAAAAAGCTATCCATGAGAACTAAATCTTCATAGGTTGGTCATATGTTAGCACAGTGGTATTTTTTCAAAGACAGAAAACCATGGGTTAGGATGATGTATGTATCTGAAAGGCAGGGATTTGAATGAGGGTCCTTCGTGAGAAGACACTCATGAGAATGATTCACAAGATCTCTTCTCTTGCTGTGCACATCTTCAATGCCACAGGAGTGCATCCATCAGACAAACACAGTGGTTGCAGCAAGGTCACACCTGAGTGCTTCATACAAGGAAATTTCCACTGGTTTAATGCAGGGATAATTTGAATGCTCCAAATTCCTAGGAATGTAGAAAATAAGACTTATGCCTCTTTCAAAGAAAAAATATAACTTCAATCATGTGCTATGCTTATAAAAATTCCCAAATAATAAGTTGAAGGTTTTAGGACACTTCAAATAACTCATCTACATGCTTGAAACATTGGGTATGGTTTGGATTTGAGGTGTCCTACAAAACTCCTGTGTTAAGGCAGGAATACTAGTTTAAATATTCAACTAGTTTGAATGAACTAATTGGGTGGTAACTGAAGACAAGTGAGGCATTGCTGGAGGAGGTAAAACACTGGGGGCTTGCCCTGAAAGGTTTCACTTTCCTTGTGGCCCCTTGGAAGAAAACTGCTCAGCTCATGGTAGGGTCAGGAAGGAAAAAGAGAGAGAGGAAGTAGCTGCAAGCAGCACAACTAATTCCCTCAGGGACCTACCTCCTCCAGTCACCTGCCTACAGTTTACATCCAGTTAATTGATTAGATTATAGCTCTCATGAACTAATCATTTTAGCTCTGAATATTACTGTGTTAATAGGAAATTCTGGCAAGTAACTCATATCCAAACCATAACAATATACCCCTGAACCCCAAAAGCTCATGTCCACATCACAAGGCAAAATGGATTTAGTTCATTAGCAAGAGTCCCATATTTTTAACACTTTCATCATTGCCCGGAAGTGCAAGTTTAAAGTCTCCTCTGAGATTTTGAACTCTCATCTTAAGACCCTGTAAAAATAAAAATCAAGTTATCTGTAATCAATATGCAGAGACACAGAGTAAATATTTCCATTCCACAAAAGAAGAATAGGGGCACAGAAAGAAGGAATGGGGTCAAAACAGGATCAAAACCCAGTGGGACAAACAGGGTCCCTATCTCTGGGTATAGCATCTAGAACACATGTCTGTGAGATGTGCCTTCTAAAGGGGTTGGGCAGCCTTCTCCCTTTAACCTTGCTTGCAGCACGCATGAGCTCTCTTTTAGCTTGACTTTCTCTACAGCAACACTTTTCCCAGCAGGCAATCCATATAGCTGCCATCTCTTCATTTCTAACATCTCTATTTTACCTTAGACTTCACCTCCACAAATTAAAGCATTGCCCTTTCAGGGGCAACATGCAGGGATTTTGACCCTGCTACATTTTGCCTGGCCTCATTGGCCTTCCTTTGAAAATTTGGTGGGAGCTTCCATTACCTCCTAAATTCAGTTTACAGTATTTTTGAAGAACCAGGACCATATAGATGATGCGTAAGATTGCTGTCAGCTCATTCAATACTTATGCACTCTGAGGGCCTGCAAAGCTTGGTATAACGGAAAAATCTTCTAGCACCCCCTATTACAAGCAGGGCATCCCACTATTTCTTTTTTTATTTTAATAGCAAATTTATTTGTGGAACAATCAAACATGATTCTAACAAAACAATATAATATCTTTATATATTCTGAAAATTATATTTATCCTCAAGAGCCCCCCCAACTACCCACCCTTATTGCTCCCTCCCTTCCCAATATATCTCTACAAATGCCTTAGGTAGTGTGTCACTACACCTTTTCCAAATTTAAAACATGAGAACTGACCTCCTTTCTCAATGACCTGGGTCTAGCTCCAGCCTCCACAGACGAGTGAAGACATTTGACCCTTGGTTCTCTGGGTTATGCTGACTTCACTCATCATAATTTCTTCCCTAGCCATCCATTTACTGCAATATCATTGCTTCTAATCGCTGAGTAAAACTCCATGGTATATATGTACCATAGTTTTTTGATCCATTCATCCACTGAGGGACATCCCTGTTGTTTCCATAATTTAGCTATTATAAATTGAGCTGCTGTGAACATTGATTTCACTGTGTTACTATAATGTGCTGATTCTAAATCCCCTGGAAAAATACCCAGGAGATGAATAGCAGAATCATATGGTGGGTTCATCTCTAGATTTTTAAGGATTCTCCACACTGCTTTCCAGAGAGGCTATACCAGTCTGCAGTTCCACCAACAGTGTACTAGTGTACCTATCTCTCCACAGCCCATCTAGTATCTATTATTGTTTATTTTCTTCATTTTTGCCAATCTGACTGGCATGAGGTGAAATCTTTTTTTTTTTTTAATAAAGTGA
>PVKS010034125.1:0-21157 GCA_004027875.1 Aplodontia rufa | reverse complement strand
CAGTCAGAGTAGATAGAATGTTTGAGTCGGTCGGGAGGAGACTGGTTTCTCTTTTGACATTCCCTTTGATATGTCAATGACGCCAAAAGGCAAACACTCCCTGCCGCTAGAGGAGGAACCACTTCCTTCCCTGGCCCCTAAGTGCAAAAACAAAGACATAACCCCTAAGTGCACAGGCAGGGAGATAAGGACCAAATGAGGAAAGATAGCATATATAAGGGACAAACTCAACCCCAGGATGAGCCCTTTGCTCCCTTCCCCACCTGAGGGAAGTCTGCCCTGTTCTCTCTCCTTTTAAATAAACTCTGTTTACTCTGCTTGCCTCGGTGTCCCTCGGTTTCATTCTTCGACTCCGAGAGGACACGAACCCGACATCCACATCACCGGCGTCAGCATTATCACAAGAAACTATGGTTGGTTAAGTGTTTGCCTACAACATCTCCCAGGGTGATACTCATTCAGTTGTAAATGCCTAGATCATATTTTTTTCCAGTAAAATTCGCAAAATTGTGTTTGAAAAGGATATCAATGACCCATAAAAACACATATTGAAAGACAGAGTGAATCAAACTGGTGGTAAAAACATGACCTTCCTCCATAAGGTCAAATAATTTTATTTTGATTAAACACTACAATACAGTATATATGCATTAAAAAAGAAAACTCTATAGTGTATATAAATTATTCCTTCCATTCATCAGTTCTTCTTTTCTTTTCCATTACAGCTTTGGTACAATGTGATTTAGTATATAATTTTTAAATACTTTTAGCATCACAAACTCAACACAAAGTACAAAACTAATCCAAATTAGGGATATTATAATCTACACAGTGGTATTCAGTGGTAGGAGAAAATCTTACCTTGATGAATTCATGTCACTAGCTAAGCTATAAAGGCATACCTAGCAGACATGACAGAAATATGCACCATTAACCAGCTAACGTGTGTGTGTATTAGTCTTTGTTTATTTTTACAGAATACCAGCAGCAATCATTTGAGTGTTGAGTGAATACTTAAGTTCTCAGTCTTCCCAACTTGCTCCTCCTCTTTAAAGGCCATGAGTCATATCTGATGAAATACATCATAGCCAGAGCTCTCAAAATTTGACCTGCCAACCGGCGTTGCTCATACTTGCACAGTTTGTCCTGCAGCTGGCCGACATCACGGGGACGGTGCTGGAGGGGCAGTGTGGACCAATCAGCCTAAGGTTGTTCTGAGGGTTTGGCGGTGTGACATTACAGTAAACAGGCATTCCGGTGGCCTGGAGTGACCCTTGAGCTGCCTGGTTAGGTAGCATGATTGGCTGTTGGTAGGACTGCTGGGGCAGTCCCTGAGAACCTTGCGTCATTGGCACCTGGAGAAAGACACAAGCAAGAAACCTATGTGAAGAGGCTATTCTGATGTGTCAAGTGAGCGAGCTTTTATTAAACCTAACAGGCTGCTGTTTATCAGCTATTTCACTTGGGGAAATTCACTTAACCTCTCTGATTCCTTACCTCAGTTGAACAATGAAACCTACTTCAAAAAGCCACTGCAAGGCTTTTATGGTACGCAACGCCTGGCGTGCAACAGACGCTCAGAAGGTGCTAGTTCTGGGCTTCCACCCCTCCTCTCTTGATGCTCGCTGGGTGCTCCACTCTGGAGCTTCCACTCTGGAGCTCCCACTCTGGACTTCTCTCAGCTTGGAAAGCCATGAATCTTTTTGGCTTTAGGCAAACCACGTGGCTGGGAACCTCCCATAATAAATGAGGCTTTGTAGCGGACAGACAAGGGTAGGTTCCTTAGAGCAGAAGTATTTGGGGCAACTAAATTATCAATTGAAGCACAGCACTAACTCCTTCCAGTGTATTTCAGGATGTAATTTCTATTTCCAGTGTATTTCAACATATAAATCACAAAAGGGTGCGTACAAATTTGGAATATACAACTTGGCTTAGTCTGGAAAACAGGAAGTGTCAAACCCAAAAGTACCCTTTAAGTAAACCTTAGATACCGTTTTAAAAAATCTCCAGTAACTTAAAATAACTGTAAATGAAAATTCTTAAGATGGGTACAGGGAGCGGTGGCTCAGCGGTTTCAGCGCTTGTCTCCCATGCGCAGGGATGCTGGTTCAAACCCCAGCACCACGTACGCAACGAAGTCTCAGAGCAACAAATGTCACCTGAAAAACTAAATAAAATTGATTCTTAAAAAAAAAAGATGGGTACAAATACGTAAAGTGATTTTCCCTGAGGACTTTAAAATTTCAATAAAATGCCCCAAAGTCTTTATGAAGAGAACTTCAGTGAATTTTCTTCCATGAATGGAAAGCTTATATGGAAACACATTTAGCAGGGCATTGAACATCCATAGCAGTTACAGAAGCTTTCCCAGTTTCAACTTGCCTTTTACAATCTTGATTCAAAGTGAACTAACATCAGTAGCGGGCTAAAACACCTACCACCCAGCAGATTACCCCAAACAGGACAGTGCACACAACCTCCACTTTGGCCAAGTACTATTTTCAAATCCAGTTTTCCAAGCGCCTGATGTGCACCTGATAAGAGGACATGGTTGGGTAGGAGACCATTACGCTTTGCACCGGAGTTCCTTGCTGGTTGCTCATCATGCTCTGACTCTGTGGTGGCTGCTGCATTCCCATAAGGCCTTGGAACCCCTGCTGACCAGACAAGACTGGCTGGTAACCTGGGAGGAAAAGAAGAGCGAGCTTTTGAACTGGTTGGGCCAGGAGGAACACAGTGATGCTCCAGGGAGTAGGAGGTCTTGTTCGCAGGGCCACCTTTGGCGTCTCAGTCTCCAAGTAATGAATGCATTATCCAGGTGGAAGTTTATTTCCTTTTTTTTTTAATTTCTAAGAGTGAACAAGGTTATAGCTCCAAAAAATTCACTGAAACTTCCATAGATATTAAGCATGATTCCCTGAGCCCATGGGACAACGGTACAATGGCAAATTCTTCACGACATGAGGACCAAAGTCTCTGGAAATCAGGTCACTGGTATAAATTACAGCTCTCATATTTGGCATTTTTTGTTGGTTTTAATGACACTTGGAGAATTCACAGCTTATCAAGGTTCTTTAAAATTAAACTTATTCCCTTACTGTCCTTCTTTTCTGTATTATTTCATTTCAAACAGAGACTTATTGGCTGTGGATTACTTCTGTTTCCCATGTCTTACTGAACAGAAAGTCCTCATCACTCTGAATAAGTAAATATGCATTTCCTTGGACAAAAGGGTAACAGCACGTAAAAGAGAGATCATGCTTATTCTGTGCCACCATTAGCTCCTCAAAGAAAATTCAGGTTAAACAATAAATGACTGTATTAATCACATTAGACAATACAGAACACAACACTTCAAAACATTTCTTTGTATCCTTGTTGGTAGGTGGAGTTGGTTAACTTTCTTTTAAAAGTGGACCAGAATTATTTATTTCAGTTATCTTAATTCTCATACAAGTGGTTTAAAATGCATTTTTTTTTTTTTTTTGGCATGCTGGGATTGAACCCAGAGGTGCTTAACCACTGAGCCACATCCTCAGCGCTTTTTATTTTTTTTATTTTGAGACATGGTCCTGCTAAGTGGCTTAAGGCCTCACTAAATTGCTGAGGCTGGCCTTGAGCTTGCAATTCTCCTTCCTCGGTCTCCAAATCCACTGGGATTACAGTTGTGCACCACAGTGCTCAGCTAAAGTACATTCATTTTTTATTTTTCAGGGATGAGGACTGAACTTGGGGCCTTGCACGTGCTAGGCAAGTGCTCTGCCACTGAGCTAAATCCCCAACCCCTAAAGTACATTCTTAAGCAAAGGATGTGAAGTGTGTTTATGCATATTGGGAAGATAGTTATGATTTAGATGAAAATGACATAGTGATAGGAAAATAAAAGATTCCCTCCAAGCTGTAAAATAAGGTGCTTCCAGAGCTTTCAATATTCACATACTGTATAATTGAGAATAAGTAGAGCAACTCTTAACGCAATCCTCTGAAAGAAAAGAATCTTTAAAATCCTAAATTTTCTTTAACACAAACAGTAGGCTAAGTTGTACAACTAGATTCTAAAAAGGAAACAGAAAGTCAAATAAACCTTAATAAATATGCAGCAGCAATAAATAACATATTGAATTTATGTGAGGGTTTTAGTTTTATATTGAAATAGGATAAAATCATAGCCATTATAGAAGAAATATTTTGGTTTTTGCTTCTTATATAAAATATATTTTTATTCATTCCAGAAATATTGTGGAGGGTTAGAGTGGTTTCTCAGTGGGTTTAGCTTGCTTGGCATATGTGAGTATGAGGGTTCAAACCCCAGCACCACTTACACAACGAAGTGTCAAAGCAATGGAGGCCATATGAAAAACTGAACACAAATTGCTTCTCTCTTTCTCTCTCACTGTCCCTCTCCCTCTTTAAAGAAAGAAAGAAAGAAAGAAAGAAATATTGTGGAAATATAGTCACTGAATCAGGAGATAGGTTCAGCTCAACAGATGAGTTGGATGCAAAGTCTCCTAAGTATGGAAGACCTGAAACAGATAGCTTTGGGACAGGTTTGTTGGGACATCTGCTCTGAACTTACAATGGGGAGGTGGAACCAGTGCATAATTTTGAAAGTCACCTTTTCCCATTTAGTATCTCCTTATTTCACATTCTCATTACTTACTCCAATTCAGTCTCACAGAGATTTTTACTTACTGAGTCACTGTAAACTCTTTTAAAGAAACCATTTATTATCAGTATGCTTAAGGGTATGTGATCCATTGTGGTCATATACATAGTCAAAGCTCAGCAATCTAAGTGTAATCGTATCAATCCACTGGGCTATGTAACGAAGGTGTTTACAGTTTATATAATAAAGAAAAAGGACACTTAGGAATAAAAATGTGACTAAGGCCGTCTCACTGCTAAAACAACTTCTCAGAAGGCTTCATATGGAAAGGGCATTCTGAAAAATTTCTTTTAACTTTAAACTGCAAAACAAATTATTTTTCTCTTGATTCTTCTTCTAAATCTTCTTAATTCATGTGACCAGTCACCCTGAAAAAATTTGAGGCTGTTTTTCTGTCTTTTATGACATTGTTTCAAACCACACCAAGTTCTTTATAGCATGAATGATTATAAACATATATAGCTTGGTGTGGCTATGGAAAATGTATGGTCAGTGGTCTTTGTTACTATTTAACCTTCCAGAAAAGAGAAAGCAATGGGAACTGACTGTCAGGTCCATGTCCTTGTGACTATCATTGAGCGTCACTTCTGGATAAAGAGTCAAAGTTCAGGTTGAAAATGAGAGAAACGTCCTAGTATTTTGGGTTTGTAGATGATGATACGGCGAAAACCCAGTTAATCTCAATGGAACTTTTGCAGAATACACGCAAACAGGCAAAGCAAGAGAGGAGGAAAGAAGAGGAGAAGAGAGGAGAGGAAAGGAAAGAGAAAATGGAGTGGCCCATTGTCTCAAAATTAATTTACACATCTGCTTATTGAATCCTTAAGTCCTTTCTCAATCATTTCGTTCAAGAGTAAGTTGAGGTAGAAAACAAGAGATTCACTTTTTACACCAGCTCCTAATCTGGAATGGGAGTGAAGAGAAAACAACAGAGCTGTTAGGAGAATGAGAACATCTTGGGAGGAAGAGGAAGCGAATATCCAATAGCATTCAAGGACAGAAACAGCCAGGAGCTTGGATGGGCCGCTCCCAGTAAAGGCACACAGCTCAGGAAAGCTCAGGAGAGCAGGCTCCTTCTCTGCCACGAACACACTCAGCTGCTCTGCGGTGCCTCTCTCTGTGGGCTTCCTCTGCCTGATGGGGTGTGAGCTTTAATATTCAGTTATGCATAGCAATGGACCACCAGCTCTGCACTGGGGTCCCACGGTAAACACACTTAAGGCAAATAAGGATTTATGTGGGGAGCAAATACTCTCCAATTTCAACATGAAAACCGAAGTGTAAGGAAAGTTCAATTTATATTCATGAATCCCATTCATTTCTCAATTCACTCTCTAGGCAAGAAATTTACCTCTGGAATGGTTTAATTGGGGGGTGTCCATTTCTTCATATTATGTCAGGGAAGGTGGGTTGCAGAATGGTCCCTAAGACAAGAGGGCGTCTGGAATGGGAATCTGAGCCCTCGTCTAAAAATAGACAAATAGAAATGAGAGAGCTGTGACCTAGGAATGAACCAACAGTGTCTGCTTGGGACACTGCACACCCAACGGCAGAGATGGCAGTGCTCCTGGCAACCTGCTTATCTTGTCTATTCAAATGAGAAATGTGTTCTGGTTTGTCAATTCTTAGCTGCGAAATGACAACTTTTTCATATTTATTGAGGATTAGCAAGATATAAGGCATCTTACAAAGCAGAGACAGCAATAGTCTTGTGCCTTGTAGGCTTGCTAAGGAGATGATAAAGACATTAGCTATTTTTATTATTTCCTTCTCAGTCAAGATTGATTCAATTTTCAAGTCACATGTGTCATTTATTTTCTGAAAGTGAGAAGGTTAGGAATGGACAAATGCCTACTAGCAAATAAAGAATGTACTCTGCTGGAATGGAGAAGCTATAAAATTTAAAATGTCTGAACTTTTATAAATCTGAAAGCTGAATACAGTTTCTGCTAAAGTACAGCAGTTGAACACTCTTTGTAGTTGGGGGAGAATTTGTTAATATTCACACACAATAAAAACATTTCTCTTAATGTAGCGTAATTATGAAAAGTCACAGTCTACATGGATTAGGCAGTGTCAACTGGCAAGATTGTGAGTGACATTATTTTGATGCTTATTTAAGTACCCTGCTGTAGATACAACATTTTGGAAAAGGTGAAAGGACACAGTAGTAACCTGTATGTTAGGATTTTTCTTCCCCCTGCTGCTGTTGGTAATGCAAGCGGAAGGCCAGGAAAGGAGAATGTACCGAGTGAACTTCCTAAGAAGTTAGTCAGGGCTCACTCCCCCAATTCACCCAAGCAGTGTAATTTACATGTGTGTTTGTTAAGAGAAGAAGTCTTTTTTTTTATTAACATATAAATCAGAATTTTTTTTGGAATATGCAAAGTGGAAATGGATATCAAAACAAAATCAAAAGTCAGCTCCTGTACTGGGATTAGAAATGATCAGGTAAAATAAAACACCTAAATAAAGAGATTTAAAAGCACACAGATGTTTACTTGTTCAGTTCCCTCTTTCTTTGTTATTGTTTTTTTTGGGGGGGTATACATGGCATAAGATTAAGCAATGGCATAGGCATAATTATAAAAGCATGGAGTTTAGCTTATTCTAAATCACTCTCCAGTTTTCCCCTTCCCCTCCTTTCCTCCCATCCATTTTTTTTTTGCACACTTGACAATAGTATATATGTGAAGAATTCTCAATATGGTAGAATATCTTTTCAACTGATTAAATTTCACAATCTGCTTCATATAATGCTCACTTATCTTGGATGACCAAGGTACAACTATTTCCCCAGTTCCTAAGGAATCATCAAGCAGCTTGTTTCTGGTTGCGAACTATACTCTTTGTTCAGGGTTTGATGTGGAATTACAGTAGCTAAGCAAATTCTTAAGTTCCGCATAGCTGGTGAAGAACGTGAAGAAAGAAAGTGTGTATCCAGGACTGGGCTCTTCTTCAACAAAAGAAGAGCCCAGTCAGCCCAGTCTGCACACGTTGCTACTTTCCAGTACCTACTTGGTTCTGTTTCTTGGCTTCCTATCAATTGTGTATACTTTCATCAACTTCGAAGATTTTCTGTTATAAACCAGTCGTATGTGTCAATCACTCCAAGCCAAACAGTGAATTAGTGCCTTAACAATGACATTCCTGAGAAGCAGTCCTTTTGAGTAAATTTCTTTTTTGGAATAGAAAACCATAACTTAGAAAGATGTAGTAACTTATCAAGGTCACACAGCTACTCTCTGGGAAAATCGGAATTGACATTATGGTTTTCTGATTCTAGAAACCTTGTTTTTATCTACTGAATGGATAGACTAGTCCTTATTCATTCTTCCAACTCTCACACCCCCGACAGAATCTCTTTCATGTAGCAAGCTCTCAGTGACCATTTATTGCATTCATTGCTTTTTCAATAGTTAACAACAATTAAGTAAAGAGGAAAAGCATTATGCTTCACTGTTAGTTGAACAAGATCCTGTTAGTATCAAACAACAAACAGAAATCAAAGGTAGAAGACAAGTACCCGGTGGAAATCAACTCATACCACTCAATAGCTGTTTTAAAATCTAATTACTCAGGGCTGGGCGGTGGCTCAGTGGTTACAGTGCTTGCCCAGCATGCTCGAGGATGTGAATTCAAACCCCAGCACCACATACATAACAAAGTGTCAGAGCAACGAAAGCCACGTGAAAAAAAAAAAAAAAACTAAATAAACTTGATTCTGTCTCTCTCTCTCTTTGTCCCTCTTTATTTTTTTTAAGAGAGAGGGACAGTGAGAGAGGGAGAAAGACAGAGAGAATCAATTTATATCTAGTTTTTAATGTGGCTTTAATTGTTCAGACACTCAGTTGTGTATGTGATGCTGGGGTTTGAACTCATGTACTCGCGCATGCTGGGCAAACACCATAACCACCGAGCCACAGCTCCAGCCCTGTCCCTCTCTCTTTAAAGAAAAATCTAATTACTCAGGAGGATAGCAGGCAAATAGGGAGGAGAGTGGGGTATATCCAAATGGATTCTAGTCTATTCAATTACTTCATTAATTTCTAGTCATCCAATATTACAGCTTTCAATTACTAGGGCCATTTAAAATAATAGCTCTCCTCACAACTTTTGAAGAGATTGCATATTTATTACATTTTTTCCCTCAAAACAATCTTAAAGTATTGAAATAAAAGGTTAAAAATAACTCAATCCTACATACACCAATTTGGATACGTGACTCTCCTGGTTATTCCTAGGAAAGTCAGTTGGGTTTTGGAAACAAAGATGTTTTTCAACATATTTGGAAGAGAGTAATAGGTAAGTGAAAGAAAATAAACGGGAACTGTGCAAACAACTTAGGGTACCAGGTGAGGGACTGGAGAAAGCAGGACCCCAGGTCCCCTGATCGCATTCAGTATAGACTGCGATCTATAAACTGCGCCAATCCTGTTAACACTCTGGGCTCATTCCCAAGTTCTATTTCACTGCTAGGGCACTGGTTCTAGGGCAGGAAATCCTTGTCTCATCTCCTTATAGTGCTTTGATAATCCAGGTAGCTTTGGAGGGAGTGAGTGGACATGAAATTTGATATCCTAATTTCCCTATGGTTCTTGAATGAGGAATCGCTGCTTTACTGTCAGAGAGGTGGATTTGGGGAAGTGACTGCAGTTCCTCCGTCAGGTAAAGTGTGGGACAATCTCAGTAATTTCATTTACCTGGAGACCAGGGCCCCTCAAACTCCAGGGAAGCCACCTGATTTCACCAGCCTGTCCTACTCTCATACATACCCCAGGATATAATTCCCAGAAATAACAATGTAGGTCAAATGGGGTCACGTTTGAAAAGATTGGTTTGAGTTTTTTAAAGAACTTTGACTCTATGTCAATCTCCCAAGTTGTGAGACCAAAAACTCTAAGTAGGACCTTTAAAATAAGAAAGCAGTATAGATTAGATTGAAAAGATTTCATTTTTTTAAAATATCAAAAAATATAGGATCTTAAACGTATTAAGGTACAGGCTGAGCATACCTAGTTGGGAAATCATAAAAGGGTACACTCCTGTTCTTATATATGAAGTGAAAATATAAAGAATGCATCTGAAGATTCAAGAGAGGGTGTACAAGAAATTGTTTTTTTTTTTCCCCTACTGAAGCCTATTATAAGTTCTTTCATTTTTGATGTAAATGCCTGCATTCACCCTTATGTATTGGCAGCTTCTGAATCCATCCTCTTTCTTTTCGTCAGCATTTATTATTTGGTGGTTTTAATTCCTGGGGAACGTGCTGCGGAATGGCCTGCAGGGAGCCTGCCGGGGACGGAGGTAATGCAGCCCACGTCCCAGCGATGGCCAGTCCATCCTAATGAATTTGAGGGAAGCTGTGACAGGCCCTTAGTGGAACCAGGCTTCCTGAAGCAGTAGTTTCTCTTCGTACTTGCTCTTTTGCTCATTAGCTTTCACACCGCACAGAGTGTAATTCTTAAAAGCCTCTTTACTGTCCCCTGAGAACATCCATGCAAGGGTCATTTTCTAATGGCAGTACACATCAGACGAACCATCCTATTACTGCAGGCTCGGGGGCCTCTTCACTGCAATTATACCATCCTGATCCATGTTATCACAAATACAAAGCTGGTTTTCTTTCTCTCTCTTTTTCTTTCTTTCTTTCTTTTTTTTTTTTTTTTTAAATCAGGGCAAACATGAGAGACATTGTTAAATGACTAGAGGAAGGGATCATGCACAGAATTTCAATGAATGCCTCTCAGGGAAACAACACTGAATTCCATTTTAAATGGAAGAGGCCGTCATATTATTGAAGTAATTCTCTGAACTTTCCTGGCCCATGGTGCTGTGCTGACAGCCAGAGAGCTTCAGCAACCCAGAGGGAGAAAGGCTGCCTGAATAACTCACGGAGGCTTTACTTTCTTAATTAGACTGTGGCTTAGAAGAATACCAGCCATTCCTACACCTCGACCAGCAGTGTTAATTATGGACATACTTAAAACCCACCTGGGTGGCAAGAACCCACTGCCGAGGTAACCTCAGGAGCTCTTCCCCAGATCGTGCTTGGGGCAAAGTCAAGATGGAGATGACTTTAATAACGGACTCCAGGAAAAGAATCCCCCTTGTGGTTATTTCCATCAATGAATTGCTATCGATCACCCAACTACAGCAGCATAATCATAAGATCAAGTCATGGGGTCAACATCATTGTGATCAAATTACTGTCTCTGCTGCTTGATTAGAGGGAATAACCCAGCCACTGGCCAACTATCTTAAAATAAGTATTGTGGTCACAAACTCAATCTGTAGAAATCTACGTACAAAGGGAAGACAATTTCATAAAGCAAGGGATGGTGAATCAAAAGAGCCCTTTGCATATAAGAAAGTCTCATGCATCATTAATCCCAAATGGTAAAATATTACCATCTTCTTCAATTCTAGATTGATAGATTTTTACCCAAACATTGTTGTAGTGGTAGATTTAGCAATACTATTGTTCTAGTGTTACAGTCTACTGGGAGGCAACATCAATGAGCTAGGGCAGAGACAATGAAAATGTGAACTAAGGCAGAGGTGACAGCAATGGAGAGAAAGGACAGAGAGATGCCCAGCATGTGAGCTCTCAGAAATAGGCAGTTAGAAGTTTTAATAGTATCACACATTTGATGGGATCAGAAAGGACTAATTGTATTATAACCATGATGGGTTATTTGGAGGGAGAAGAACAGGGAAAGGAAGAAAAAGGGGAGCAGGGAAAGAGAAAGAGAAAGGAAGGAAGGAAGGCCCTGACCTATATTGCCTGCTAATTTCCTTGGTGTAAATATACCCACCACAGCTGACCCCAAACAACAAAGAGCTTAACACCCAAGTTGGCACAATTACTTGCTTTTATTAGCAGTTGGGTCTTTTGAGCTATCATGAGATACCTCTGGCCCACCTCTGACTTAATAATAATGTCAATCAAATTTGCAATTTATTTAAATTTTTGTTCTTTTGGTCCTTTACCCCCACAAACTTTATTGTCTATTTGTTCTTTGCCATTTGGTGTAAGAATAACTCTTAAGAGCCATTTAACAGAGTTGACATCAGTGGTGGCAATAGGCCCTAACCAGAAACTCTGTGCTACACTGAGAGCAAAAACAGAGGAGTGTTTCAAACTCTCAAAACCATTGAGTAAGGGATTTTTACTGCACGTAATTTTTCTTCAGGTGTAGGTGAGAAAGATGTAAATATATAACAGAAGATTTCCAGGAGGTCATATCAAACCTCATATTAGAATACAAGTTGATATTTGGTAATTGGGAAGGGTCTGGTAGGAAGAATCAGGACAAAAACAGTATAATCATGAGGATCAGCATGTGCCAAGCCCAGAGATGTGAAAAATATGTCCAAAGATGGTAAGTATGTAGAGAGGGCAGCAGATTAGAAATAGGCAGAAGTGGCAAAGAGGGAGATGGGCTCAAGTCCTAGGGCCTTGAAAACCATGCTATGGAATTCGACTGTAACGTTGAAAGATTTGGACACCACGTAAGGTGTATAAGCAGGGAAGTGAAACGAGGGACAGCAACCTGATGAGGATTCTCCAGGAGTCACTTGTGAGGAGGCATAATGGAGGCTGGTGGTCGAAAAAGGCAGCAGCCATAACCTAGGGCAGAGATAACCAAGCATGAAGTAAGGCAGGGAGCAGGGATGGGAGAAAGAGCACAGCAGAGGTGCCTAGGATGTGAAGTGTTAGAAATAGGCGTCGATGAGCTCCGGGGAAAAGATAACAGGAAAAACCCAGCAATGAACTTCAGGTTCTGATTTGGGTAAGCAGTGAACTGAACAAGAACAGGGAGATGATCTGCAAACACGTAGGCCAACGAGTCTGGAGCTCAGGCAAACAGCTCGTCTTGGAGGTATGGATTTGAAATCATCCGAACATAGTTGATCTTAAGGATAATATATTTCTGAATGGGTGAAGACTGAGAAGATACCAAAGTGGAGATATAAGGTGCAACAATCTTCAGATATAGGAGAAAATGAAAACTGATTAGAAGAATGAAGGACAATCACAAAATTAGAAGAACCAGAAGACAATGATTAGCAGCAAAGAAAAGGGAGGGGAGTGTTTCAATAAAGAGAAGTGTGACAATGACTAGATTTGTGGCCAAGGAGAGAAGTAGACCACAGGTTCAAAAAGCATAGTGACCTAGAGGAATGTGATACTGGCGGAGGGCAGATCAGCCAAACAGAGGGAAAGAATTTCTGTGAGAAGCCTGTAAGCGAGGAACAGTGTTGGATAGAGAACTGTACAGAGAGCCTGATGATATGTAGGGTTGATGGGATTTCATATTTGTTTGTTTGTTTGTTTTTTTGTTTATTTGCTTGCTTTTCTAATATGTGCCAAATGTCAGGATTTTTTTAAAAGGAAATAAAGAGGAAAAGGTTAAAAATATGTGAGAGAGTAGGAAAATCTATGAACCTGCTATGATTCAAAACATACTGAACATAAAGAGTTGCATACAAATAAGAAACCCGGGACTTATGATCACACCTGTGATCACAGCCATTTGGAGGCTGAGTCAGGAGGGTCAGAAGTTTGAAGAGGCCAGCCTCAGCAATTTAGCTAGACCTTGTTTCAAAATAAAATAAAATAGAATAAAATGGATTGCAATTGTAGCTCAGTGGTAAGCACCCCTGGGTGCAATTATCAATATAAAAGAAAACAAATCGGGGCAGTTGGTGACATAGATTCTGAATCTTTTTCTCCTCTGCACTCTGTGAACTCACAGTCTTGCCATCTCACTATTATATACGTCCAGCAGTAAAGTCTCCTGTCTTCCAACTTGGTTGAAGACAGAAAACAGCTCAGAGAGCTTACTATATGAGCCAGAGCCAGATGCTATAACATAATTCTGAGAAGACAGCAGAAGATAACTTCTGACAAGAATATGAAGAAAAGCTGCTCTTATTTATGCTAAGAACATGACTAGCATTCTTTGATCCCCCATGAAACTGCAAAAACCCAAAAAAGCCTTGATTGAAGATAAATGAGAAAGTGCATGGTCCCACAAACTCTCCATTCAAAATTAACTGACAGCATCCATTGATATGAAGACATGCTCTATATACCGAAGCGGACAATCACAGGAAATTTCCTTCAAACAGAAACAAGTATTAACAAGCTACTTCTCACTACATCATGCACACACACTCTTTCAGCAAATATATACAAAATGCTAAGCACTGAATTTTCAGGATATATTTTCTTCTGATTTCTCCTTAAGGCCCAAAGAGATATATCAGTCCCTTTTTAATTTCAGGATGCTAAAAAGGCTAAAAGGTCAACTTTTTGAAATTTCTTTGCAACCCAAGAATAAACAGGCTGGTCCTAGATTGCATATTACATAGTTCATTGAAAATGACAGCAGGTGCTGGGGAGGTGGCTCAGCAGCAGAGCTCTTGCCTGGCATGCGCTAAGACCTGGGTTCGATCCCCAGCACCACACATACAACTAAGTGGAGGAAAAACAAAAACCAGATTGAAAAAAAAATGCAGTTAACTCTCTCTCTGTCTCTGTCTCTCTCTCTCTCTCTCAAAAAATAAACTACAACAACACAACTGAGCTTGACATAAATTTGTGTATTCTACCAAAAACTGGTATTTTCCAGGGTGAATTCAAGGCTAACACTTTTCAGAGTTGTGAGTACAGTCACAGTGGGAAAACACGACTCCGGATTCCCTGTAATTCTGTATTTTCATCAATACCGCTGTAGATGATCTCCAAGAAAGGCCTTTGTTTGATGTCACAAACCTAAGCAAGAGTAAAGCGATGTGTTCTGCCCGCTTATATAACCAACTGACTCGGAATGTTTCTTGGTAATAGGAATAAGGAAGATCTTTAACCTCACTGCATAGAGGACTGGTATTTAATAGTGTTTTTATATCTGGGCTGAGGGAATAATCATAAGTCTGCTGGTTTGTCCAAACAAATGCAAACGTGCATATCTTTTCAGCTGGCTGGAATTGCAGGCTGTGGTCAACACCTAAATCGTATTTCATGTTAATTAAAGTTGAA
Source organism: Aplodontia rufa (assembly GCA_004027875.1). NCBI lineage: Eukaryota > Metazoa > Chordata > Mammalia > Rodentia > Aplodontiidae > Aplodontia > Aplodontia rufa. The sequence goes on along the minus strand of PVKS010034125.1, from coordinate 6,440 downwards.
GTACAACAGAAGGACAAATGGTGTGTCCTGAGGATTCTTCCAATCAGCCCTCAAGGGCAGGCTGTCTCCATCAGGACAGCAGGTTATATCTCCTTTTTTTTTTTTTCTTTTTTCTTTTTTCAATGGCTTGCTCCAGGGTAGGGAAAGAAATGATTCAGATCCTTCTCTTGTTAACTTTACCCTCAGCCCAAGGCATTCCAGGCTACTTCTACCTTTCCATCATGGTTAGAAGTGCTTTCTACTCACCCAGATGGAGAAAGGGCACTCTTAAGTTGTCAGCAGGCTCATGGCCTGAGGCTCCTCAAGAGGCTGAGGGGAGCTTCTCCACAAGGCACAGCCATCTCTCTAGACCCCCGGTGAGGAAGTCCTCCGGCAGGGACCCTGCTGTGTTTACCTACGGGACAGGATGCAACTGCTAGTTCCTGCCACAAGCCTTGCATTCTAGCCTAGTTAGGTTCCCAGTTACTCCCTGAAGCAAGGAGGGTGCGCTCAGAGCCCACCTGCGTCCAGCGGGTTTGCGTGCTGGCTTCTTGGAGCTCTGAATTCTCACTGTTTGCCACTTATCTCAGTCTCATCACCTTGCCTCTGCCTCTGACTGCCCGTTTCCTCTCCCAGTTGGAACAACTTTTCCTCCTGGGTCAATGCTTCTCCAACCAAAGAGTCTATTGAAGGACAAATCGCTGGGTCCCCACCCCTAGAGATTGTGATTCAGTGGGTTTAGATTGGGGTCTGAAATTTAATGTTTGGATAAGTTCCTAGATAAGGCAGATGCTGCCAGTTTGGGGACCACATTTTGGGCAACACTGCTAAGCCTTTCTGAAGTGGGTACAATAAATTTGGATTGAGATAATAGTGGGGAGTCTCAATACACACATCTTCCTTGAATTCCTATCGTTCCATCTATTTACTACTTATCGCTCACAGAGTGAGAAACAGGGTCTGGCAAATAACATTCTGTGGAGCCCAGTTTTTCTCTATGACTTCATTTTACTTATTTGCAAAAGGAACAAATCCTCTCAAGAGGTGCCAGGACGGGTTAGTGTCCCTCTTGTAAAGCACATCCCCGTGGTCGAGAACTTGGTTGGCAATGGACAATGCACAGGACTAACCTTCCTTTGTGCATATTCTGCCCACCTTGTATGCCTTCCAACCTTGTTTTATTATTTATTTGGATCCTGCTTCCAACATAGACTGTAGCCCTCTGGACGAGGAAGCCTGTCTGACACACTCAGAACATTCACCAACAATGCTGATAAAGAAATGGCCCTATCTCACTCACCCCACAAGCAAACTGCAATGCAACACGATAGAAAATAAACAAGCGAACACATAATACTTGAAGGAAAATAGTGAGGAAGCAATGCACATTGAATAGAGCCCAAAGCCCAAGGCATGAGAGGTGGTAGAAAATGATTTCTCATCATCACAACAGAATAAAGAAAAATCTGCAAAATGGTTTGCTTTCTCTTGTCCCCTTTGACCAAAATAAAGCAATAACAACAAAACCAAAACAAAAAACTCCTCCTCCTAATAGCAAGTCAAGAGGATGTGCAGCAGCAGGATCATTTCCTAATTCCACCTCTCCAGACCTCTCCTTGTTGGGAAGGGGATGATGACTGCAACAAAGCTGGCAATGGGAGTGGGAAGAGGAAGGAAGGAAACAGGTTCTGATTGTATTCTCCCACCAGTGAGGCATTTGGGAAACCAAATTGGATCCTTGCAGGCTTGCACCATTTAGGAATAAGCAACTGTGCTGACCAAGGGCTATGCTCCTTTGACTGCTGTAACCGTCATTTGTCCTATAAGCATGCAGAGCTCCTGGACTCTACGTTTCCTCGCCACCTCTTCCAGGAGGCCAGCAGCCCTTATTCCTTGCTTTCCTAACCCTCTCCTGGGGTCTCAAACTGTGTCATTCAACCCTACTGTGGGCAATGGGTGTGGAGATATTCTGATCGAACAAGCTCTAGGTGGTGACGCTGAGCGTCAGAGGACTAATAAAGTGACCTGCGCAGGATCACATGCAGAATATTTCACAAACCAAAGATGAACCCCTGATGCCTGTTAGTTATCTCCCAGCTTACATGTCACATGTCCTCCGTGCTGCACTGGTGGGAATGCTTTCTGTTTCCTAAATAATCACTGTAGGAACCATGTTGTACCATTTTGCTAACCGTCCATGAGTGCTCAGAACTGAACGGAAATGCGACTTCCTTAGCACACACCTACCAGTTTCGTGACGGTTACCTTATCGCTACTGGAGCCTGGAGAGGACATCTGTGTGCAGGCTCACCGATTCCACTCCCAGAAGCTACTGATAAACTTTACTACAATAAAGCAGAGTAGAGCTTCAGGGAAGAAGAAAGCAAAGAGTTCTGGAGGTTCAAGGATCTTGTAATCAGCTGCCACAAAACGGAAGCAAATCATCTCTTTGGAAATGGTGAACTCAACTGTATTTTAATACTCAGAGTACACAGAAGTAGTTATTTCCCTGCAGAGAGTATTCCGAGAATAATGTATCATAGATTAATTCAGACCACACTTGTTCCAGCTCAGACAGGGAAAACAAGCATTCTTCTCTCTTCATCCCAGTGATACAGTGACTTTTATTCACACACTTTATTGTAATCACTGGGTACAATGATTATTCTCATTTTACCTAGGAACGAAAATGAAGCACATGGAACAGGGAAGCTCATTTAAGCCTATGTAGCCTAGAAGTGCCAGAATTAAGACCCGGGTGTTGGTAGTGACTTTTCTCCCATTATCTCTGGCTTCTGTCATGCAACTGAATCCAAATTAATGATCCAACTAGAGGTATTAAAGGGAGCACTGCCAAACAAGTATGCAAACTAAGAGACCAGACAGGGAGGAGGCACTCAGAACCTAACAGTAGGGAATAATCTTCTCCACTTGCCTTCTGGTCTCAGGGGAGAAGCCGGTGAAACCAGAAGGCAGTGAGACCTGAGAGGAGGGGCCCCCTGCCAGAATTACCACGTTCCAAGGCAGGGAGGGAACAGGTAAGAGACTGAGCTTGCATCTCTCCCTCTACCCTTTGATCTCTTGCTATTGATGCCTTCCATTAGCAAAATTGACCTAGAAGTCACAGAGCAGAGGATCCTCGGAGATGCAGTCCGTGGGGTTCAGGGGAACAGGCTAGAGAAGAAGGAGTGACATAAGGAGAGGGAAGGAGAAGAAGCAGGGAGCCTCTTCCCGTGAACGATTCCAGAAATGCACTCCTACACCAGGGAGCTACTGGGCCAATCTGCTCAAGGGAAAATGCTTTCAAAAGAGTTGGATAATGCTTTATCCAAGGACTATCTCTTGTTCTTCACCTCCAAAATGACCCTTTGTAACACCTGCTAATATGTCAGAGTATGCACTTACCATGACTGATTCGGCAATTAAGTAAATGTTAACTCTCAAATTTATATGTCATTAGGTGTTAGGGTATTTGACACCCCACACTAATGCTTGTCTTTCCATTTGGGGGAAATGGCAACATTTGTAGGGAATTGGTAATAACTTAGGAAGTACTATTAAGGAATGTCACTTTTTAAATATCCTGTAGGGCAAGGGGAGAAAAGTTAAATTATGATTCAACTCAAGCGATTCTACTCATTCTGTTAAGTTTGACATTTTCCTTCTCTGACTGTAGAACCAGATGGCTAAGCTCAAATGGATAAAAACGAGTGAATGAAGAATATTTCAGGGGCAATAAAAAAAAAAAAGTAAGATCCAGTTTATTTCTACAATGATCCTAACTGGTCCTTGCATTCTGCAAGCATATTTGCTTTAGAAACTCTGCTGTAAAATGGTCTCATGTTTAGTATATTTAGCCATAGTTTGTTAAAATATTCAAAGCAACCATCAGCAAGGTGAAACAGAATGACAGAATACTTAAATGAGACTTAAAATAAGTTTTTGGTGTTAAGTCTAAGAAATGTGTCTCCAAGTAGAAAAATCACAGGCTTCATAATCAGACAAACAAGGAGCCAAACGCTAGCTCTTCCACCCCCTGGATGTGTGACTCTGGAAAATTGCCAATTTTTTTTTCAAGCTTTGTTTTTCTTGCTCACAAACTGGGAACAAATCATTTCCAACTTCCCTGGGCTTTTGGGAAGGTTAGGTAGATATTGGGTAACGTGACTCGCTCAACACCTGGCATTTGCTACGTGGTAGCTGGCATTAGTTATCACCAAATGGTGCTTGGTATATGGGAGCATTTTTACTCTCTCCAGAGTTACACCTTACATGAAGAACAAAGTGGATGTTGATAGTACCCGGATGGATGGATTTCACCTCCCCAAACAAACAAACGGCAAATGAATAAGAATTTTGGAAATGCTTCTTCTGCCTAACCATGTCCAGGATTCAACACACAAAATTTACATTAAGAGCCAAGCCACAGTCATGAAGTGAAACACACATGAAAGGAATAAGGGTCTTGCAATGAATGTGCTTTTCTGCCCTTGAATTACACAAAAATTGTAATCTCTAGCAGCAAATGCAGCAGGAGCAGCTTTGAATGTGAAGGCAGACAAAACGCTGGGTACAGCAGGAAATGGAAAAGGCAAGTTGGTTGTAGCTAGGGAGCAGATGTCTGGGCAGGAATCATCTGGATAGGCACATCGGCCCACATGCCAACCCTGGGAGAACACTGATTTCCCAGCTGTAATTTTAGGACAGCCAGGCCGCTGTATTCCTCCAGTGGCCCTAGCCATGAGTATCACCGAAGACTCAGAGAAATTTGAGACTTCTTGGTCCCAGATAAGAAAGAAACCTAGTACGCCTCTGTCTTTGGTCTCCTAATCAAAACTTTGTTTATGCCTCCCATAGGCTACCTTCCTCTATCAGTGTCCTCAGGAAAAGGACTCTCCTTCATCTAAAATCATCTCAGAGCCAAAAGGCGGACAGTATGCTCTGAATTCAAGCAGGTGCCTTTCAGTCTTTTACTGGTGACTTATCGAACCGGAGTCCCTGTCATCACATCAAAGATAAGTTACATCAAAGCGACGGTCCCCCTCCTCACCTTCCACTGGCAGGGCCTCTTGCTAAGGGCCCAGCTCCTAACTTGTTAGACTACTGCCATGCTTCCTGGCTCCTAGCAGACCTGGATCCCTTGCAGATGTGTGCAAAACCTTCCACTTCACAAATGTTTTTACCCAATCATTCTGTTTTACTGCTAGATGATTGAGCAAGTGATTTTTAAGAAAAAAGCATAATTTTTAAAATGAGTATATTGTGGATTATACTTTAGTTTTCTTAGAATAGAGTGTTTCATAACATGTGGACCAAGTATATATCTTGTGTTTAATAAGAGACACATGATGTTTAATTTACCTTCTATTCATGTTTTAAAAAATCACAATTTGTGTGCAGATATTTTTTGAAATATTGGGCTTAGAACTCAATGAATAATGAAATGGACATTAAATTAAAGGTATATTTAAATGCTAACATAGACAAAGCACTTGATGTTTAGAATGCAATGCTTTATGCACATAAAAAAGCCAAGTGGCTAGTTTTGATAATTTTTATGTTTTGTTTCTAGTTTATGAGATAAGACAAAAGGATTTATGCTGCTCTTTGTAAGCAGTCATCCATAAAAAGCACGTTATGGATTATAGATAGCCTTTGTTCCTTCTAAACTCAAAGCCAAATTGGAATGGATGTCACTATTTTCCACTTTTAATCTTTTGAATATTATAAATTTATAATTGCTAGCTCTTTTTGAATACACAGGATAAAATGCTTTGCATAAAATGGAGACGCAAATATACCTCTCTCACTTCTAACTTTTTTAAATAACGGAGGCAAATTTTTATAAAGGGTGACCAAGTGTCTGGTAATGCTAATGCTCTAGTGTAATGTGTTTTTGTTTTGTTTTGGGTGGGGGACTGGGGATTGACTCCAGGGGCACTTAACCACTGAGCCAAAACCCCAGCCCCCCCTTGTTTTTTTTTTTAGTTTTTATTTTGAGAAAGTTTTGTTAAGTTGTTGAGGCTGGTTTTGAACTTGTGATCCTCCTGCCTCAGCCTCCCAAATTGCTGGGATTACAGGTATGCACCACTGTGCTTAGCTGTCATGTAACTCTTAGTAGCTTTCTTTTTCACTTGGGAAAATGCATGGGTTTAGATGATAAATTGTATGATTACTATACACACATATTTATGCACATACATATGTCCACATAGGTATGTACATGCATATACGTATAAATACACATTTTAAGGAATACGGTGAAGATTTTAAGGAAATGAGCTGAGAAAATATTTTTCATTTTGTGTTCCTCATACATCTCATTGGCTATTTGCTTCTCTTTTCCTTCCTGTTTCTAACTGATGGTTCACTATGCATGTAAGTTGAAGAATGCCTGTTTGGCTTAGAATTAAAAATATTTCAACAGTTTGGCACTAATCAGGTTGCAAACAGTACCCAAA
>PVKS010034124.1:0-21167 GCA_004027875.1 Aplodontia rufa | reverse complement strand
AAATAGAAAAGAAGATACAGATCCAAGGGGAAGCTAGGATAGCTGTGGCCTAATATAGGAAGGGTAAAAGGGTTATTGGCAAGATTTGGGTTATTGCTAAAATTTAAGGGAAGAAGTGTTCCCTGAGAATTATGCTCTTCAGGCATAAAATATTTCAGTTACTTTATGCACTGACTGGAGTCCTTCTTCTCTAGAATGACAACAGGACTGGGATGGTTGGGTAATAGTGAGTCAGAGATATGCTAGATAGGAAAAGAGGGAAGAGAGAAAGAAACCTTAAAAACAGGCTACCAAACTAAGAAGAACTACTATTGTTAATTATCCCTCTAAGAGGAGAGAGAAAAAAGAAAAGAGACGGGATATAAAAGAAATAAAGAAGAAAAGGGAAAAAAAAAGGAAAAAGGGGAGGCGGGAGGGTAGGTGTTAACTATTCTACAACATTAGCATTACAGAAAAGTAAAAAACCCTGCTAGAGTTCTTATATATTGGAGAACAAGTAAACTCCACCATATATCGCCTTGGTACACACCTTGAAAATTTGAAAATGAAGTCGAAATAAAGGCAAAAAAAAAAAAAATTAAAAAATAAAAATAAAAAAATAAAAAAAATTGAGGAAAATTATACTTAATAGGCACTCCCTGGCAGTATCAATAATATGATTGTCTCTGGTCCTCTCAGGGAGTGGATCTTCTATTTATGGCTGGATCTGACCTGTTTCAACCTTTTTTTGAGGGTGTTTTCCTGGGATCCGAAGGTCAGAAAATATGTTATCAGAGCTCCATCTGCTGGTCATTGTCGGACATGATCTCTGTGGTCCCTGGGGTCCCAGCTCCTCTGCCCTGTGAAAGAAATGTCTATGGTGGGAGGACAGAGCCTTGAGCTCCGTTACTCCTCAGTCCCAGATCTTTTATGATAGGAGGATTCAGGCCCCTGACCCCCCCTTCTGCTGAGACTGCCTGTGTTCAGCTGCAGGATCCGGGCACAGTTTTATAAGCCTCTTTTGCAGACCTGGGGGCTGTGGGTCCGGGAGAGGGAGTGTGGTTTTAAAAATGGATGCTCCCCTTCCCTCACTGCTCCCCCACCTTCTTCAGGGCTTCAGCCAGGCCTTCTGGTCCTGTTTCCACCTTTGATCTCTGCTGCTTCCAGCCGGAGTATTTAGAGCTTGCTTTGCAATCCCAAAGAGGTCTTGCCCTGATCAGGCGGGCTGGGGGTGTGGTAACTAGCAAGCCTAAAGTACAAGCCTTGCAGTTCCCGCACCGCCTCTTCTGCGCAAACCGCTGCTCTGTGCTTGTATGAAAGCTCTTTCCAGTCACTGATCCTGCCGCCAGACAGAGCGCAGGTCCGGGAGGTGTCCTCGCCAGTACGCCAGTACGCCAGTACAGTCTTTAGAGCTGTGGGGGTCCTTCTTTGCAGAAGTGACTCAGGCAGGCGGGAATGTAGGCTTGAGAGTGCAAATGCCGGCCGGCGGGCCAGCGGCAGCCGCCGCGGGGGCAGCACAGAACAAAGAATCCCCGCCGCTCCTAAGTCTCTATTCCCCAGAAACAGTGCCAAGATTAGAACTGGTGATTCACCATGCTATTCCCCCAAACGCACCTCAAAATATTGGTGAGAAGCCGGAGATATCCTGATCAGTCACGAGGGTGCAGGGGAGGTCTTTTGTCTTCACATTGCCATCTTGGAGACTCCCCCTGTTTTTCTGTAAATGCTTTATGTTCTTATTCCCATACTTGTATCATGAGGTTTTGGCCAGTATTTATAATTGTTTGCATGGATCACTACCTGGATTTTCTGTGGATGTCTCAAATTAGTCCCGAAGGGAAATATCTCCATTCCTTACTCCACACCTGCACTTCTCTTCCTTATTTCATATCTTGATCCCTGTCCATAGCATTATCCTCTGCAGAATTATGCACTCTATTATCTATCCTTACTTCCCATATCCAGGTGCTTATGAAGGCCTGATGACTGTAAATCTTAAACATCTGCCCCCTTAACTACCTCAAACTTATTCAGATTCTCACTCTTTTCTGTTATTTTTACAGTGTGTTTGAGTTTTGAAAAATTATTTTTTGAGACAAATGAGTTTATTTTGAATAAATGATGAAGACCACAGATATGCAAAATTACAAAAGTTAAAAATTAGTTGGGTGCATTGGCATACATTGTAATCCCACCATTCCAGAGGCAGAGGCAGGAGGATCACAAGTTCAAAGCCAGCATCAACAATTAAGTCCCTAAGCAACTTGAGGAGACCCTGTCTCAAAATTTTAAAAGAAGTGGGTGGGTGGGGTGAGGGTGGGGCCTGGGGATGTGGCTCAGAGGTTAAGTGCCCCTGGGTTTAATCTCTGGTACCATAAATAAATAAAATTTTTAAAAACTCAGAAATTATCCATAGCTCCACACTATTTTAAGCTTTTTCATGTGTATGTGAATTCTTTTAGATTTTTTAAATTATGCATATGTATTGTAGAAATACACTGACATTTAAATCAAAACACTTTAATTTGATACATTTTAAAACACAATACGGTAGGTATTGTTTTAAATCCATTTTCTTAAAATTATACAATTAGTTTCTTTTTATGCAGGTATTAGAAATTCCCTGAAGACTTGTGGAGAGGACAAAAACCAAATTTCAGTAAGGTTTTTGAGAAGATGTAAGTTGCAGATTAAAAATTAGTATGTAGAGCAAAATGCATGCACAGTGAAAGTAGGACCTCAAATATTAGTTTCAGAGAAAAGATTCAAGTAGGAAAGAATGAGAAAAGGTAATTTTGTGGATGGTTTTTGTTTTCAATACATTGCTTTAAATTTGCTTCTTGTCTCATCCAGTTGCCTTCCTACCTCACTTCTTTCTTTTATTGTGCTTTTTGTTACTTTTATGCCATTTGTGAGATGTTTCCTTTAACTTCTTGGACTTCCTGAGCTAGCCCTTGAGTTTTTCCCCAGCCTCTTTGGTTAACTTGGTCTCCCAAGACAGTCTTCCTCTCTTTTTTGCATATCATTTTACCCCTTCATTCTTACCAGGGCTTTATCATGTTTTTATTTCTTGGAATAAAATTATCACTGTTTGCATCAGGGAAAGCTCAACTTTTCCCCCTCATTTCAAACTAAACCAAGCACAATAAACCTGTGGAACTGCATAGATTCTGTGCTGCTGCTTTTCTTTAAATCTCATTTTGGACAAACAGCATACTTACCTCAGAGCAATGAGCTCTGATACAATTTCCTTTGTGGAAATGTATTGCAACTGGTGTCTCCAGTTCTAACTGCTGTGTTCTTTAGCCCCTCTAATAGCCACTACTACCATCCATACTTCAATTATTATGCTCACATGTTCTTCACCTGCACAGTGTTGCTCTCTCATCCTCTTTTCTACCCAGCAAAACTCACTTCTCCATTGTACAGCCATTCTTAGCCTCAATCACTGATCAGATTTGCCACTGTCTTTGTATTCTCAGTACTCTACTTATAATGTAACATTTATTATATTTACTTACTGTGAAAATGCCTGTAATTTGTGAGATTCTAGAAGATAGAGCCCATGTATTATGTTGGCTACATTATAGGTTTGCTAAAAATGCTTAGCAAATTAAGTTAGTAAAGATAATGATTACACTAAAGATAATGTTCACATAGCTCAATACAACTCAGCTGGTTTAGTGATTAAACATAGAGTCTGGTTGTGGAGAATTGGTGAGTATCTTGTTTAGTTTGCTCTTCATAGCAGGGGTGGCAATGTTGCCTTAAACTGACTGGCAAGATTTATATGTGCCAATTAAAGTTGTATGTACCTATTTTAAAGTTAAATCTGAAATCCCACCACTAATTTAGTTGTTTTCAGAAGGTACTTATCTTATCTCCTTCTACCTTTTCATTCATTTATTTCAAAGTCAAAGTTTTTTTTTTAAATCAATGCGTTTTATTCATTTAATATGATTCTGGAAACTCTTACCCAAAGGTTGAGGTTTATGTGTGTTATCTACACATCAGCACTCTGTGCGTAACATGATATTGGAGCGATTTTTTTTCAGAGATGTGTCTTGCCTTACTGGTACTTTAAGTGAATTCAGAATAGCCCTGAAAACAACTGATAATTAGTTTCCTCTAAATTATGAATTTTGTTTTCCTTTTCTTTTGATTTTGCTAAAATGGAAAAGGGAAAAGTGTAAGTGCTGCAAAGTCCATGAGAATATGATGAATAATGAAATAAAATGAATAACTATAAGCCTTATTTGACAGACAAAAATGACAAAAACCAGGGACATTAGAAATAGATTCTGATTGTATATTGGACTCATTTCTTACTCTGCTGAACAGATGGAGTTGAAATTACTTGTTAAAATAGTGACGAAGTAGTATGCATTTTCTGACTTTAGTGTTACCTGTTTTTAAAAGTTATCTTTTAAGTCTTGGTTTTTAAAGAACATTTTATTCTAAGTGTTTCTGTAGGTGTTAATGGGAAAGTATATTTGTGTGTACAGAAATGCTGGACTCGTTATGGGGGGAAAAGTTGTTTTGTGTTTGACAGTTTCATGCTTCTGAAGTCTTTTGTCCATGTGATTTCATATGCTCTGGTTCTAAAACACAGCAATGCAGCATTTTTATCAAAGCAACATCTGCAGCCACTTTCCAGTCTTCACAGTGGTGTCATCATTTCCATTTATAGCTTTTTGCTATCAATGCTTTTTAAAACTGGGCTCTTTTGATTTCTTTTGTGGTAAATTTTGAAATATCATTTCCTGGCATCAAATGACTTTAATATTTTAAAATTGACTTTTAGATAAATTTAAAAATGGTTAAGATGTTGATAAAGTGGAAAATGCTTTATCTTTTTATTTTTTTAAACCAGTAGTTGGAGGAAGCATATTCCTTCACTGGCATTACATCCATTGTGCACCTGTTTAATGAGAGCTTCTTGACAAACTCTGGAGCTGCAGGGATGACAAGACATCTCTGCCCTCAAAGAGCTCTCTGTCAAAGGAGCCTGGCAGGATACAGTTATGATCTAAGGTGACGTAAACAGGAGCAGAACTCTGGAAGCACTAGGGCGGGATCAGCAAATCATTCCTGAGGGAAACAGGAGATGATGGTATAATATGAACAATTCAAAAAGAAGTAGGATCAAGAAAAACACTATTTTTAAGTAGAAATGCAGTTTTATTCCTGTAAACCCAATATACTTTTTGCTTCAATTTTTTTTTTTTTTTAAAGAGAGAGGGACAGTGAGAGAGACAGAGAAGAGAGAAACAACTTTATTTAGTTTTTCACATGGTCTTAGTTGCTCCAACACTCAGTTGTGTACGTGGTGCTGGGGTTTGAACCCGGGTCCTCGTGCTTGCCAGGCAAGCGCCAAAACCGCTGAGCCACCGCTCCAGCCCTGCTTCAATTTTAATATTAAGTAAGTGGTGATTTAGGAATTGGCTTTTTCCTCTATTGTCAACATCATTTGTTTTCAAGTCCCCATTTCCATCCATGTTTTCTATTCCACCCTACTCCACCCCACAAAATGTCTTTGTTTAAATCACTGAGTCATTTTACAACTGTGACTTACTATCCGTGACTTTGGTTGTTCCTAAATGGTAGGACTGTATCACATTCAATTTAAGAATCACTCTGAGACCAGAACAGAGACACCAGAAGCTGAGGGTGCCCTTTCCTAGGAGATTTTTTTTCCCTTTCTGTTTGTTCTAAACTGTCCTTCAGTGGACAGAGAATATGTTGAGGTGTATGATCCCTGCCAGTATTTGCTTCATAAGCTCCTTATGCACACCAGGGCAGCCCATGTAAGGAACTATACAATGTACTGTTAATTTTGAACCATTTTCTCTTCCCTAGTTCTACAGTCTGATAATAACTTGAAGAGGAAAAGGTTAGGTTATACCTGCTGGAGGAAGTAGCTTAGTGTCATCTTTGGTGATTAAAAATATAGGACTCAGAAGAAAGGCAAGGGATTAGGGGATGGGAGGAGGGAGTAGAGGGGTGTGGGGGGGATATTGAACAAATTGTTCTGCTGATTTGTGTACATGTAGGAATATGTGACAACTGAACCCATCATTATGTAAAACTATAATGCACTAATAAAAAATAAATTGAAAAAAAAAATTCATTGTGCTCCAGCCACTCTGATTTGGACTTGAGAATAAATAGTGGTAAAATGACTGAGCTAGTGCTATACGACAAGGTGACTTAGCAAGTAAAGTATAAGACTGGCTTTATTTAATCAAGGACAGTTTTAATCTATTTACCTGTATACTTTTTTGATGTCTCTGATTATATCAAACTTTTTTTTACCACTAATAAAACTGACCATAAATATAAATCAAATGACTTTATAGGTCACTGCTTTTCAAACTAAAAGCTATTGTTGTAGGAATAGTAGCAAAACTTTAAAATATGTATTTGTGCTTTTAATGTTTAGTAAATTGTTCTTTCCTCAAGATTATTTTAGTACTTCACCATGTTCCATAGCCTGAAATGTGTCCCCCTCCCCTAGTGCATATATTGATGCCCTAACCTCCAGCACAACTGTTTTTGGAGGTAGGACTTTTAGGAGATGATGATGAAGATGAGGTGACATTATAAGAGTAGGCTCCTAATCCAGTAGAATTGGTGCCCTAGAAAAGGCTGTGTGAGGACACAGTGGAAAGGTGGTGGCAGTTTGTATCTAGTAGGAGAGCCCTCACCAGGACCTGAATCAGCTGGCTCCTTGCTCTTAGACTTACTCTGTTGTTTAAGACCTGGTCTACGGTCTTTTGTTATGCCAGCCAGAGTAGCCTAATACACCATGTAATAAGTATGTTATTTTCTTCTTTTGCATTGTCACTTCAGGAATTTTGTATTACACGTAATTTACTGAAATCAGATAATTATTTTATGTTGCCCTTCAAGGTATGAGCTTGAGAAAATTGCAGGCCCATAAAGGGGGATGTAAAGAAAATTTCATAAATTTGTTCAAATTTGTCAGTTATATAATTTGCTAATCAAAAATTGTTAGGGAAGATAAGATGGTTATTATAAATTTAAAGTATCTTGTTTCACAAAATTCCAAATACAAAACATGTTGTTCTAAGAATTGGATTGTTTTGAAGGAAATGTTACATATGTCATCTGTTCATGATTGCCAAGGGAATACATAAAGGACATGGTGAAATTTTCATGCTTTATAAATAAGTCATATATTCACAAATATTCCTTTACTCAGTTTTGAACCCTCTGTCTTTAATATAATATAATTCACAAGAGAAGATAAAATTTGCATATAATGATAAATTTTAATCCTTTTAACTTCGGTCTGAATACAAATGAAATTCATTTAGTTTTTGTTGACCAGTTTTGAAAGATATCGATCTGACCTTTATTATAATTGTTTTATTCATGCATATTTTCTTGATAAACAAACACACACACATATATATAATTTTTTTCTGGCAAAAAGAAAACCCCTAGTTTGTTTGGGGGGAATTTGTTGATATCCTTCAAAAGTTGAGGTAAGCCCAAAATTAGAGTTTGTTTCTGCTGTGGCATTTTCATCAGGTAGCATCCGAGTAATTAGTCTAGACTGAATACACTTGCTGTGCTGTTTCTCCCAATGTGCTCTGGGCTTCGGGAGCATTTTCATGGCATTCTAGAGTCAAGAATAATTGGCTCTGAACTCAGGAAAAACTTAACTAGAATTAGACTGGATGTTTCCACCTTCTCTGTCCCTTATTAAATAACCAACTTTGAAAAAAGACTTTAAAATACTGTGCAGAATTTTGAAATACATTTTATACTCAGCAGAACCCCAGGTTGGTGAAATTGAAAGTATCTGGTTTGAGCTTTCTGGATACTTGTCCTTAAAGGATGTGATTATTCTCCTGCCTCCATGATAATTCATAAATGTGGGAGTCTTACAAAGCTCAGTTGTGAGAGTAGAAAATAACTGATATTTATTATAATGGCAGTACTATATGAAAGGCTCTGGGATGGAAGGTTTTCACAGTTGGGACATTAGGGACAAAGCAGAAATTTTTAAAGTAGAGAGAGGGCCTTCTACTTGGAATGGGCTAACAGTAGTTTTGAAGTCAAAGAATTAGAAACAAGTCAAAACATAATGTGAAGATAGAGGGTAGTAAGTGCCGGTGAGTTGGGCCAAATTGGGAAAAATCTTCAGAATGTAGTATGCTCACTGTAATGTGCTCTTATGCTCTGCTGAACCCAATAGGATGCCTTTAAAGAGGCAGAACCAAGCTCTCTGCTATCCTTTTTCTTAAACCTGAGCCATATCTACCTACCTTTCTCTGGTCTAGAGTTTTTGTAGCGTTTCTTAGAAGCCCTCACTACTAGTTGTCATGAGATCATATAACCATTTGGCCATAAAGTTCCAGGTAAGTTCCCTGGGGGTACATACACATAACTATTCCATTTCCTATATGCAGAAAGTATCTAGCTGTCTTTTGCTTTCCCATCCTGTTCTGTGGAGCAGCTTAGAGAAAAATGGAGAATAATGAGCGCGTGAAGAACCTGTGCTCTGAAGTTCCATCATGTCTCTGCCACTCACTGGTTGTGCAGTCTTAGTTAAGGCATTTTACCCTATTCATAACTCAGTTCTAATCCAGCAGATGAGAATAATACTCATTTCATAGGTTGTTGCAGATTTTAATGAGATATTATTAAACACTTAGCTTTTCAGCACTCAACATATGTTTTCTGTCATTACCAAGATAAAGTAGTGATGGAATCATCATCCTAGGCACCTTTTAAACCTAGGTGTGAATGTGTGTGGTGTATAAACTGAATGGGTATTGCACAAGGTGGTGACACTTATAACTCTGGGCATACCAATGTTCACAAGTGGTTGCCATCACAGCTAGCCTGATTTCTCAGAATATAAAAATTAATATGGGCTTACTATAGAAAGTCTAGGATATGCACATATGTTTGTAAAAAGTTAAAATCCTGATAATAATAATTCACAGTGATAAATATTGTTAATTTGGCCTTTCCAATTTGTTAGTTTGGTAATGAATACAATCTTTAGTATGAAACTTGCCCCCATAATAGTGTAGATGTGTGTAGTATGTAAATTACTTAATTGAAGATTCCATTTCCTTACCTGTAAACTGGAATTGTGGTTGTATGGCAGGTTTATACAGTATTTAATGAAGTTGCCTGTAATCATGTGAATCATATGTATGTAAATATTATGATGTCTGGCATATCATAACCTTTTAAAATGTCATAGCTATAATAATTATTCATCATGTTCTCGAAGCAAGGTATGAACATTTCTTTAGAAAGGACTTGTTATAGAGTCGCATTTCCTCACATTGTTTTCTGGGTAACTTTCCTAAGCCCTTGTTGGACAAATAATGGGAAAAACAAAACAGGCTATGGAAACTTGATTTCTGTAATGCTGCTGTTGAACTGTGTGACTTTGAAAATCCACTCATATAGCACAAGGATCAAACAGTTTAAGTTGACTCATGTAAATCATAGATATTTTATAACATCAGAATATTCAAATAGTTCGAAAAATATAAGTACAAACTAGACTCATAGTATTTCTTTCCAGCTGTCATATATGGCTTCAAAAAATGTCCCTTTGTCCACACTTGGGTAAATTTTGGGTTTGTATTAACAAAGAAGCTCCAAACAATGTGAGCTATTTTGATTTTGCAGTTCCTCATTCTTACACTCCATCAATTTCATCGAAAAAATTTTATGTGACTACCTTATATTCCCCAACTATCCACACCCTCATAAATCCTCAACTTAAAGGTTTATTTATAAAGAGCAACTAGAAATTTAATTACATCTTGCTGGAAACATTTCATAAAGAGATCTCCCCTGATAATTTTCTCCCAACCAAATACCAAAGTAATAGTATTGTCAAAATGTGATTTCCAGATCAGTAGCACCAACCTCATCTGGGAACTGGTTAGAAAGGCAAGTTCTTGGGCCCTGTTCCTGAGTCAGAGATTCAGAATATGAAACTGTTAATCTTGTTTCACAAAGCCTTCCAAATAATTCTGAAACAGGCTAAATTTTGAAAACCACTGTATTTATAACTTTACAAGGAGATCTGGTAGATGTCATCTTTCATTCCTTCTGGCCTTCTTACCTGCAACCCCAGGAAAGAAGTGAGTCACAAGTCTGCCAATAAGCTTTATTTCCCAAATTTAACTTATTTTATAGATTGATAGAGATAGAAATTCATATATATCAATCTATATAAAGTTGTTTTTTTAGGAGAGGGACAGCGAGAGAGAGAGAGAGAGAGAGAGAATCAATTTTATTTAGTTTTTCATGTGGCTTTCAATGCTCCGACACTTAGCTGTGTACGTGGTGCTGGGATTCAAACCTGCGTCCTTACACATGCTAGGCAAGTGCCGTAACCACTGAGCTACCACTCCAGCCCCAAACTACATAAAATTTTAAGACTAATTTTAAAAATACTAATAATGCAAACATTTTAGAGGAAAAAAATTCTAACAGTATTTCCTTTTATATTAATTTTTTTTCGTTTTAGAATTGGCTTTAAGATAACTTTTCAAATAACATAAAATGGTATTTTTGCTTTGCAGTCAAACTGTTTCACCACTGTATTTGAATCTTGGCTTTCTGAGAATTAAATTTGCATGCACCAATTGGTAATCTGTAGACACTAGAAATATTCTTAAATTATCTGAAGAAAGTTTTTAATATGGATCCCCAAATTTGTTTTGAGCAATACCATCATTTGTAGAATAAGTTTACTTTGAAATTTTGCTTTAAAATTTTCCGTAATCTTTGTTTATAGTCATATATAATCTGTAAATTTGGCCATGTCTTTGGTCTGTACCACATTTCTAAAGCCAAGACCAATATTTCTCTATATAAATCTTCTGAAAACTAACTTTTAAAAAGAAGAAATAAAATCCCTTTTATTCTTTGGGATGTAACAAAAAAACTATTCCATTAAATCATTAATGTGTTAGGTCAGGGGACAAATTAGTATGGTTATAATTATATTTTGATTACAGTTTTCCTTATGACTTAGAGGAGTTTTTCAGTTACTAAAGCTGGTGTGCTGGAAATCTTTCCTGGGTAGAGAACTTGATGTATGAGAGAGATTAATTATATTTTATACAACTATTATATCCCTTTGTGTGGTTTTGGATAAGATGTTGTTTCCTAGGTTGGGTTTATGACTTTGTCTTTGCAGCCAGCACTTCAAAAGTAGAAATTGCATTCTGACTTTCATGGAGACTCTAAAAAGGAGCTTTGATGTTGTTTTTACCCACTTTATGAAACCCAAAGCTGCCTTATTGATAAATTCTTTGTTTATTTTAATTGAACTGTAGTACAGTAGTTGTCTCAATGATTTTGGATTTTGACATTTGCTTCCTTTGGAACATAGGATTGGATAGAAGAGTATGGTAAAATGGTTCTTTTTGACATTTCTGACTAAGCTTAACAAAATAATGATGATCTTTTTTTATGTTTTATTTTTTTACCTTCAACATGTAAAAAGTATAATATTGTGAGAATACTCATAACCAGAAGTTAAAGAATCTTTTATCCTTTATTCACCTTTAAGTTAAATATTTTATTTCACATGATATAGAATGATTTTAGTGTAGCTACTTTTTTACATAACTTATCACAAGTGTCAAAATACGGCTGGGGATGTAAATCTGTGGTAGCATGCATAAAGCCTGGATTAGATCTCTACCACTGCAAAAAAACAAAACAAAACAAAAAAACTCTCAAAATACTTTATACTTTTTTTCTTGGTCAGATCCTCTTGTGTGTGTGTGTGTGTGTGTGTGTGTGTGTGTGTGTGTGTGTTTGTACAATGTGTATAAGGAGGGAGAGAGAGGGAGAGATTTTTTTTTTGAGACTCTGCATGCATAATAATTACACTTACTGAAATGGAGAACACTGAAAGGGATACAGCTTTTGGTACAGATAGGAATTGATAGTTCTTTTGTGAACTTGGTTAGTTTAAGATGTTGTTTGATTCAGGTGCAGACTTCAAGTAGATACCTGAATACTCATATATACAAGCTTCAAACTCAGGGGATTAGTGCTTCTTGGAATAAAGAACCTGTGTTCTAGTTTTGCCTTCTGTTTGGCATGTTATGCTTTTCTTCTCTATTTCAATATTGTTTGTGTTTGGGGTTATTTATTATTTTCAAACTTTTTACTTTTTTTCTTCTCAAGAAAAGGGACTTTGATTTGCTTATCCTATATAGCCAATACCTAGCCAGTGCCTGTCACTTAATAGATATCCAAATAATACTTTGTTGATTGTTTGTTTTTAAAGAAGGGGGACAGTGACAGAGAGGGAGAGAAAGAGAGAATGGATTTTAGTTAGTTTTTCTAGCCCTAAATAATACTTTGTTGAATGAATGAACAAAATCATGGTTTATTTTAGAGGAAATTCAAGGTGCTTGGGTTTAGACAGTTATAGATGAAGATTCTCTATCCCCCAAAGTTTTGAAGTCTTGGGCAAGAAGAATGGTTAATGTTCAGTATGGGCGTATTGCATATTAGGCATCGTACTGCTTCAGTTTGTAGATAAGGAAATTAGCTTCAAAGAGACTAAGTTGCTTCAAGTTACACAGCTAATACAGCACAGGTATATTTAAAGTCCAAGCAGTTTGACTCCATAGCCCACTTGCTTAACATGGAATAGAAGGCTCATGCTGCAGTGTTATAGATCATTTAGTTTCCTTAAAGTTCAGTGCTATTGAAGAAGGTTCTAGTAAGTCTTCTGAAATTGTCCACAGTACTAGTCAGAAACCTCTTGCCAGTGTTTTGTTCCAGAAATAACCACAAAGGCCCATCAAAATGACCCCACTGAATATTCCTTAAAGAAAGGATAAAAATGACTCCTTGCACACTTCTTCCTTGTATGCCTACCATCCTACATAAGTGAAGTAAGAACAGGAGGAAAGAAGGCAGTGAGATCTCTGGGAGCAAGGTCCTGACCCACCTAACTCACAAGCAGGTTTTCTCTTCAGTAACCACTGGTGAGAGCCAAACCTGCCTGATAAAGACTGCTCAATGGCCAAAGTTTGTGTATGGACAGGTGGGTAGAGTGGAGTGGAGTAAAAGCTAAGACTAAAAAAAGCTTGGAGTCTCATCTTTTTTTGCTGTCTAGAGATAAATGATACTGTTTAATTGCCTTTCTCCTCTTTTCACTGGATAATAAACTCCTGAGAACAGAAATTATGATTTATTCTCATTTTAATGAGCCTTTGAGGCTTTCACATTGTATTGTTAGACTGAATCCATCAGCAAGATGGATAAATCTAAGATATAGTATTTGAGGGTAAATATGATATTTGTTAAGGAATTTGATGTGCCAAGTTGAACCTGCATATTTTGAAGCTGGCTATTTTTAGCCCCTCAGTTGCTGCAAATTGGAAAGGACTAGAAAAGCATTTTTTTCACGTATATCAGCTGTACTTCTTCCTCTGGAGGGTCTGTTGTCTGTAATAGTTTTAGTTAACAAAAAGGAGACATTCTAAATTTGAGGTGAATGACAGTGAGTTAGCAATTATTAGTGTATGCACAGAAAGCTGTAGCCTTTTTGTTCAATTATTCTATGCTAATACAAACAAATTTGTTATAGAAGTAGAATTGAGTAGTCATTATTTAAAATAGAAATAAGTACAATTCCTTCTAAAAGGACAGAATGAAAGTAAACCATATACATAATAGATCTGTTTTATGAATCTCACAAATATAAATGATTTTTCCATGGTGGTAACAGAAGTCTTTCCTAAATAAGAACCATTTGGGAAGAAAGTACTTGGTATTATTTGGAATTAATTTATAGAGTATTTAAACAAGTATTCAGTTACTTAAAAGCTTCTCAAATGAATTTCAGAAAAGCAAACTACATTGCATACTTGTCAATAAGGATTTTTTTCCTCTAAAACTCACTGATAAATTTAATGACAAAGCTGATCAAATTCTGAATAATCCTTGGGCTCTAAAAATATGCAATGGCTGAGACTTTGAGTGGAACAAATGTACTAAGCAGGTAATGAAGCAAACTGACTGAAAACCTGTGCATATAATAAAAGTAGAGAGAGCAATTATTTCTCAGTATGAATAGTAGAAAAATTGTAGTCTGACAATCATTTTATATTCTGTATTGTGGTATTTTGTAAATTATTCCTTCTAAGGATTATTTGTTGGTTTCTGACTTCAAAATAAAAGTCCTGGAATTATCTTATGCTTCAGGAGTTAAATCTGCGTTGCAAGATAATTGTTTTAAATGTCTGTATTCAAAATTTGATCTTTCTTTACTTACTTCCACTTAAAAAAGCAACACACACACACACACACACACACACACACACACACAAACTCCTATGATGGTAGATGATTACTACCAGCCATTTGACCGTGGTGTGGACAAAACTTGTATTTCTAGAATTTTTGGCAACTAAATTCTGACTTTGGACCCATATTACTTTGGCTTTTTCGTGGAAATAAGTTGTATTATTAGTGAGTTATCCTGTAGTTAAGGGGGAAGTAATTATGAAATAATGATTAAAAATGAAAATGTTGCATTAAAATGTAATTCTTCACCTATGTGGAAGAAAGAACTCATTTGAATTTTTAATGTTTGGAAGATATTGCAGGGATGGAATAAGATTGTTGTTCAGTATTGTTGATTCTATATGTGGGTATTTTTCCTGGAGAACTGAATGTGATTCAAAAGTGAGCTGTTAATTTAAATTACACTCCTAATCACTGACTTATTTGCTGGAGCTCTAACTTTAAATATGTCCCTCTACTCTTAAAGTCCTTTAGAAGGATAACTTTAGGGAAAAAAAAAAAAAGTACAACATCCCAGAGATTTGGCAGCAACTGACTGGCATAATAATGACCATCTGCACCCTGTGGCAGTCCATCAAAAAGCCCGATTAGTCTCCCGCAGCCTGGGCAAGCTGGCTGGTTGTGTTCAGCAGGTGAACAAAGGGGATGCTATTTATTTGCTACTTTGTTCACTTTATTGTATATGGCTAGTTTTGTGAGGCAAAATTAATTCTCAGACTTCGGTTTTAACATTTTAAATCTAATTATGTTTTATTTCCAGGTTTTTTTTATAGCTTATATCTACTATTAATACCTACTAATGTGCAAAGATGAAGGTTCTACAAGAATATAATGTTTCCAGAAAAGTGGAAAATACTAATGACTTGATTTGGGAGGTTACTTGTTTTAAAGTGATTCTTATATTTTGTAGAAAATTTGGCAAAATTATTGTGGAAAAATGAATATTTGTCATATATTATCAAATGAAAAATAAATGGTATGGAGACTGAAATATGAGTCCTTTTTCAGGTTACAGATTACATAAAGAATAGGCTATAAAAAATTGATTTCCAATTCTGCCAACTATATAGATACTTGATTACAACTTGAAAGTTAACTATTTGTGATTTCATTTTTGACCCAAAAAACTATGAATGTGTAAAGTGTAAAACTTGAAATTAGGTTACAGTTTGATAAATCCAGTGAAGGAAGAGCAATCTATAATTGATTGATTAGCAGTCATTTGAAACAAAGTATATAAACCATTAGAAGCAAAGAATCTGTTAAACCAGAACTTGAAACTTGAAATAGAGTGTATATAACTCATTGTGTTTCTATTAATTAAAATTTATTGTGTGATGATCTCTGAATTTGAAAGAGTTGTGTGCATTATTTTAAATAAATTACTCTATTTTGGGAGGCATTGTAATTTATTAGAAAAAACATATGATTTTGAATTAGAGAGATGCAGGTTCAATGTTTTTTACCATTTGCTGTTTAGTATAACCTCTTTCAGAACCTTAAAGCCCTCACAGAAAGTCTTGATGGTCCCACTACCAACCACTAACTCACTGGAGACTCTCAAATAATTTAATATAATTTGCTTAAGGATAGGATTTGTTTCATCAAAGGATTCATGTAGGAACGGTAGAAACAGCAAAGGTTAGACTAAACACAGGTTTTCTTGTCCTGTTATGCAGAAACTGGGCACGTAGCTATGTGGGTATTGTTATTGGGGAAATCCCATCTGAGTCTTGGAGTCTAAAGTTCTTACAGAGAGCCAATCACTAGTTATGTTGAGGACTCCACACCAGAGCTCGGCACACAGCATGAATCTTCATGTTTACTTTAAGCATACTCACAGCCTGGTTCATCTTGACCCACTTCTTCTCAGGCACATAGATAGGAATCCTTAGTTACTTTTGAATATTGTAGTAGTTTATAAACTGAGTATAGTAGACCTGCTGTTAACCTTTGGCACAAAGTTACTATAAAAGTTAAAGTAGAAGTGTCCCAGAAACCATTTTAGTATGTCTCTTGTAGGGTAATTAAACCTCTTTCTCCAGTGTCTGGTGCCTTGTATCTGGGATACACTAAACAATTCACTGGGGCATTGAAAGAAAATATTCAAACTGAGATTTGAGTTTTTGCCTACATCATTTTAGGTTTTTCATGTGAGAATGTTCTCATTTTCCCTTTATTTTTGAAAGGTAGTTTTATTACATGTGGTATTTACAATTGACAGTTCTTTGAAAAAAAATTAAACACTGTACTCCCTGATTAGAGCTTCTGTCATTTGGATTGGTGTTTTGTTATAGGTCATGTGTCATTTCTATGGCTGCTTTCAAGACTTTTGTCTTTAAATTTCAAAAATTTAGTTATGTTTCTTGGCTTGAGTTTATTTGAGCTTATCCTGTTTAAGTTTCTAGAATCTTCTTGATTTTTTTTCAAAGATAGGGACATAAAGAAAAAGAATCAATTTTACTTGGTTTTTCATGTGACTTTTGTTGCTCCAACACTTTGTTGTGTATGTGGGGCTGGGATTTGAACCCGTGTCCCTGCACATGCCAGGCAAGTGCTGCCGACCACTGAGCCATTGCCACAGCTTCTTGAATAGATTTGTTTTTTACTAAATTTAGTAATTCCTCACCCTTATTTCTTCAAATACTCTTTCAGCTCTACTCTTTCTCCTCTCTTTATAGAGTACCAATGATACAAATGTTGAATCTTGTTTGTCTCATGAGTCCTTAAGGTTCTTCATACTCTGTCCCCCCATCTATTTTCTTTTCATTGTTCAGACAGGTCAGTTCCATTAATCTGCCCTCATGTTAGTGGCTCTGTCCTCTGCAGTCTTCAATTTACTATTGAACACATTCAATACTTTTTAAATTTTTATTTTTATTTTTTAGTTCTATACTTTCTGTTTGGTTCTCTTGTTTAATAACTTCTGTTTCTATGGCTGAGATAAGTCTGGGTTTTCATTTTTCTCAAGAGAATTTTTAAGTGATTGTTCATCTCTGGTTGTTTTAAAGTTTTTTCAGGTAACTGCAACATTTAATCTATTTCAGTATTGCTATCAGTTGACTATCTTTTCTTATTAAGATTGTGATTTGTGATTCTTCTTGACTCTTGTTTCTTTCTTTCTTTCTTTTTTTTAACTCATACACTGGATATTCTGTCTGTTGTATTAGACTCTGGGTCATTTTCAGATTTTTTTTCTTTTACAAGAAACTCACCATGTTTAGGAGCATTCAAACCCTGGCCTACTTTACTGGGCTGTGATTTCAATAACAGTTTAGTTTTCAGAGACTTTGTGGTGTAATTTGTTTTGAAAATTTATTTGGTGGCACTAGGCTTCCAACTTGTTCCTTTAATGCTGCCTCAGGATATAGATTAGGCTGTCCCAGTTTGGGCTACCAGGTGTTTCTCACAGTAGGGAAGGAAGGGAGTGTCAGGTCTGAGGGTTGCTGGGTAGAATTCCGCTAACAGAGGGGAACAAAGAGTACTTGCTTGGCTGGGTGCTTATGGTTGGATTTTCCTTACCAATGCTCCCTCACTGCTCTCTTGTCTCTGGAAGGGGTTAGGAGTCTCAGTTCCATGGGCACAGATTTCCCAGGCTGGGCTGCATTTCATACCATTGTTTTCCTTGCCAGTGCAGCCTCACTACAAAGGTACTTCTTGGTCAAGGACATAGATAGCAGGTCTTCCAGGGCAAAGAGACCTCTTGGGCATAGTTACTGGTTGTGCTGGAGTCCCTTGTCTGTGCCACCACAGGGGTGGTGGCTGTCAATCTCAGCTGAGGAAGCCCTTCCTCTTACTTCTTGTTTCCTGGATTCCCATTTAAATCTCCTTACAGGAGTTGGGCTTACCTAGTTAAGGATCCCATATGGGCCTACCTGGTCTGCCTTCTGTTGCTTGTCTGGGAGTCGAGCTTTCTTCTGTTGTGTGGGTAGGACAGAAAACACATGTTGCTTCTGTGTTGTTCCTGTATTCCTGGTGTGCCAAACCAGTTTGGCTTTCTCTTACCACCTTTCAGAGTTCTTTGGTTACCTCTTAAATTATTTCCAGGGTTTATCGTTATACTCCTTTCCCATGGAAAGGAACAGGGAGAATTCCTGTTTACACAACTTATCTAATGGCCACATCATTTTAATTTGTTTTTAAGATGATGGATAATATACATTATACATGGATATATTTGAACAGGTGGTACCATTTTTAAAAATTGAAGGATTACACAATAAAGAGTTTGGAGACCCCTGGGCTGCTTGAGTGCTTGGCTAAGCTCTTCACAGTCTGGCTGGAAAGTACATTTCTAGTTTTACACCTACCACTGCTCCTTTTGAACTCTTACCTTCTACCATATTGGTGTATTCACACTAGCTAGAAGATTCTTACTTATTTTTATGGCTTTACCAATTTTTTTTTGTCCTTTCAGCCTGTCAGAATCATATACATGTTCCAGGTTTGTCTCAAATACTACTCTTCTTTCAAACTTTCTCTCACTTTTCTGGCATAATATAGCTTTGTTTACCTGAGCTCCTTAAACTACTCATGTGACCCTTCAACGTTTTGAACAGTATACAGTCTAAAAATTTAACTCATTTGTTTGAAGATATACTTTTCTAAAAAAGAAATGCTCATATTCAGGTACTTAAATTTATGATGTATCCAATGTATGAATTGTAGCCACTGTTTTACAAGAATCTAATATATCCTTATGCACTGAGAGTTCCATCTTAAAATTCCTGGTATCTTTCTCCCTAGCCTCTTTTTTCCTTCTCCACCATGTAGTTGTACCAGGAGTGGTGACTTTCATGACATGTGGCGCAGAGCCCACTGCATGGTATATGGGAGAAATTTTATTGGAAGCGACTTAGAAAAACAGACTGTTTTGAGGAGATGTTAGGGAAAAGAGATGGTATTGGTGAAATGGCAGTCACAAATGATTGCTATTCTTTACATACTTTGAGCTTCACTTTTCCATGGCTTCCCCTTAACCCTTTACTTTCCTTTACACACACACAGGGAGTAATATAGCTAGAAAGTAATTCTGACCACCTTAAGCAAGAACTTTACCATCATCATAGGTTAGTAGCTTTTAGAAAGTAAAGGGAAAGTTATTCTGAGAAATTTCAGAAACCTTTCAACATTTTCTATGAAGCTGCTTTAACTATCTTGATAATATTGACCACTTGTTCTACAGTGCCCCAGCACTACTCTGTTTCTATCTTTCCCTTTTTATTTTTTATGTGCTTATCAGTCCTTCAGAATAAGAACCATGTTAACTTATCTTTGAATTCATGTCTTTGAACATCTAACCCACTTGAGTACACACATACGTGTATGCAGTGAGATGTTATTTGGAGCTAGCTCTGAGCTGTCTGTTCTCCCTCAGTCCCTGCAACCATGCTTTCACTGACCATCTTTTAGTAAGTTGGCAGAGTCTGGTATATTCTAGACTTCTTTGTGTCTTTTATACTAATTTGTACCTCAGAATAGGTCCTGGAAAATATATATTTCTGATAGTTTCTCTGACTATACAAGTACATGCATATTATAGTTTCTCTGACTATAGAAATTCATGTATATCATTTGGGTTGAACCCAGCCTTTTGACTGCTATCTTCAAGAGTCTTCCTTCCTACCCCAAAAGCATGAAATTATGTTCACTGTCCTATTGCAGTATCTTAAATGTATATTTCTAATTTTCACTCTTTTTACCAGTTAGTCATGTCATTTCTCAATTGTATTATTTTCAAAAATGAGTAAAGACAGTCAAATACCATGTCCACTAATTTTATTTCCAATGCTGGGGCTAGAATGGAAGGAATTCAGAGTTATAAAATTTAATGAATCTTTTGAATAAATTTTCAAGTTTGTCAAATCAGTTTCTGTGAGCTAAATTTGTTCTCTCAATGGTAATAGTCATGATTTGTATGTGATGAGTGTCATTGTATGATTGTAAGGAAGATTAATATGTAAAAATTCACCTTAATGTAAGGAATTAATTTGGAAATTAATCATAACCTGATGACTTAGTTATGAATTTTAGTTATAGTGTTTGAGAAATACTTTACCTGTAATTTACTGTTGGAAATTAAATTATTAAAATTCTTGAGGTGCTATAAGAAAATCAAACATGTGCCCAGAAGTGAGTGAGCAAGACAGACTTTGTTCTGCAGAAGGGTGTGCTCACAGAGGGGATCTAATGAGCAAGCACAGTTAAATGGGCAGTCCGCCTGCTTGTATCTCCAACCTGATGCAATCCTACCCTTCACTCTGATTATCGAACCTCAGAGGTACATTCTGTGCAGTTGGCTAATATAAAGTTGGAGTGGATACAGAAAAGAGCTATGGGTGTAATGGGATATCTGATAAGAAGTTTAAGAACAGATTATCTCCTACTACATGGTTCCAACCTAAGATGGCTTCCTTTTATATGCCAATCTTAAGACTACATTCTGAAATGTAGACCATCAGACTATTTCTCATGTTTACTTTGAAAGCATTTTAATCAATACCACTTCTGTGTCTCAATATCTTTTTTTAACTTTTATTTATAATAGTTAATTTCTGAAAGCCATGAGTTTTTCTGAGGAATAAGAAGCAAGATTTGAGTTAGCAAGTAGAATTTTCATGGTGTTCTGATATAGAAAATAGTGCTAAGGTTGGATTAAATGTTAAGGGACCTTCTAATCCTCTATATTGCTTTCTTTAAATCATTTTTATTTTTAAATACTTTTGTAAAATATGAAAAATATCCTAATTTCTTCACTGACTTTGAATAAACATAATTAATTTGTTATTATCATTTTCCTTAAAATATGATTTATAAACCCAAAGATTTATCATACTCATATA
>PVKS010034123.1:0-21169 GCA_004027875.1 Aplodontia rufa | reverse complement strand
TTAAGCATAAATAGAAATGCTAATTGAAGTTGTTTTCCTCTCCAATGCTATGATTTATACTTGATTGTTTCATATCAGATTTGTCACACACTGGAATTTTCTAAGCAAGTACTCCCTTATGTATATTCTCTACCACTGGGCACACACTAATGAAGGTTCTGTCATAAGTTTGACAAGAAAATGTTTCTTAAAGCCTTAGCTGATACCAGACACTATGTCAAATTTTCTATTCCATGGGAGAAAAGAAAAAAGCATTTATGTCTAAATTCAATTTCAGTAAAAGGCAAGGAATTATATCCAGGTCAAGTTCCAATCCAGTGAGGTTTGAATCAATTGAAATATTATATCTGAGAATTCAGTGCTTGGCATGCTTAACATTCAGAGACATGCTGGAAGTTAGATCATCACTGCACAGGCGGCCTGATACCACTTTGCAAAGGCAAGCACCCTCCAAGGAGTCTGATTCTATTCCTCGCTCAACATTCGTAGGCTCTGTGCTCACCGAAGAGCTGCCTGGGAACCACAGCACCACCATGCGCGGCTTCTGGCTTTTAAAGAATGATGAAAAGTTTTACTGTGGACATTCAAGAACTTCCTCTTGGTTGATAGAAGACGAAGTATTCTCTTCCTTTGCTGATCATCTCATTCCATCTTGCCAACATAATAGCAGCTTTCTGTATGATTTCTTACCTGCATCAGCACTATGATAGGAGCTAGAATCTATGATTCTTTTCTGGTTCATTCTTAAATTTATTCCTAATATCTCTCTGTGTTCCTTTTCTAAAATGGGAGAAATCATAACTCAAACGTCCAACTACCTAATGTATATTCACTAAAATAATTTTCCTAATTTGAAATTTGTGTAAGTTAACTGGTAGGGGAATATTTTTTTAATTGTAAATGAAATTGTTGGTAAATTAGGTGATTTTGTTTTACCATTATATCAACTGTAACATAATTGTGATCAATAAACTTTTTATTAAACTTTAAATAACTTTAAGGATTGATTTATATGTTACTTGGTTCATGGGGATATCTTTCTAAATGAGATATAGGATGTTTGAAACTTTTTTCTCAATTTTTGCAACTGTTCTTGGTGACAGAAGCTACATGTCTCTTGTAGAATTAAAGTGAGATAAAGATTTTAATGGTCAAGCACCTGTTCATTTTAACAGAGACTTGCATTTAAAAGTAGTCAGTTACACCCAAGAAAATGTTTTTTTTAACTAATGTTTAAATTACATCTAAATTACTCTACATCTAAACTTTTCACTCCTTAAAGAGATTGAAAAGAACTCAAGGCAGAAACATGAGTCACCTACACAAGTAAATTCCCCTACAATAGTTATAATGCAGACCTTATACCATTCACACACACATACACATACAAAGGCAAAATGGATTGGAAATTTCTATGACTGGAATGCTTTTATCCTCTTCAAAATTCATACTGAAACTTAATTCCCAGTACAACAGATTCTCCAATAAAGGAACTAAGACTTCTTGGGAAATGGCTGATTTTAAGGTTGGAGGGGGGGGGCTGGAGTGATGGCTCACTGGTTATGGCACTTGCCTGGCAATTATGAGAACGCAGGTTTGAACCCCAGCACCATGTACACAAGGAAGTGTTGGAGCAACGAAAGCCACATGAAAAACTAAATAAAATTGATTATCTCTTTCTCTCTCTCCGTCCTTTTCTCTCCCTCCCTCCCTCTCTCTTTCTCACTGTGCCTCTCTCTAATAAAAAAAAAAGTAAGATTGGGACAGGAAGTGTACAAGATGTCCTTTAAGCATCTTAAACTACCAGAAAGAAAGAAATGGTCAAAAGCAAAACAAAAAACAAAATCTCACAGCAATGAGCATGGTCTCTCTGAGCCGCTGGAACCAACAGAAAGAGTTCCCAGTGACCAAAACTGGAACAATCTGGGCAACAAAATAATGCTAAAACATAAACCAAAGTGTGAAGTAAACGCCTATGAGTCCATATGGATAGACAGACCTCCTGTGCAAAAGAACTCCAAATACTTTATATAAACACCCTCAAGGAAGGTATGGGAGGACATATTCTTTAAGTATGGGATGACAATCTGGATCCCTTCCGAAGCATGTAGCACAGAAACAGGGAGTGAACTGACAGTGGAGAAACCTGACAAACCTTAGCCTGACCATGGTGAACACAAGTGATTAGTCACACTGATACCATGCACCCTTGATAAGCTGTGATGAGAACACCACTTTAGTCCTATAATTATCCGAAAATTCCATAACTCTAGTGTAGTCATGAGAAGGAAAATCAAGCAAATCCCAGCTAGGGAATGTGGAAGTCCATTAGTGTTGCTATAACAAAACACATTAGGTGATTTATGAGCAAAGAATTTTTTTATGTGTCACAGTTCTGAAAGTTGGAATGGTAAATTTAAAATGATTTAGAAAAAGTTTATGTAAAAATTATGTATATATAAAATCTCACAAGTGGCAATGAGAGCTGCACTGGTACATGTGACGATCAAACCCAGAGGAAGAATTATCCATGGATTTCTACCAAGCTAAGTAAATTCATAAGAGGTTATTATAAATTCCAGCTCTGAAAAGTAGTCATTGTATATAGATAGGAAATCTGGACATTAACAATTATGACATAAAACTGAGGAAGAATAGGGACTTGAAGAATGTGTGAGAGGAGAAAGAAACTGAATTGAGAACCAAGAAATACCAATGTATTCGTGTGAAGCTAAATATATAAATAGCAAAAGAAAAATCTCAAGTAACTGAAACAATTGCTTCTGAGGAACACGACTCAGGATTAAGGTAGATGTCAACTGTAAGAATGGTAAGACTTACAGGAACTTTTGAATACTTTTAAAGGTATGTGTGTAAAGATGCATACACACGTTTGTGCTTTAAATACATTAAACATACAAAAACGACAGAGTAGCGTGTTTAATGGAAAACATCAGAGCAAACGTTAGGAACTTCGAGTTCTAGCAATAACAAGAAGTGCAGCTTTGAGCGCACCACCCGTTTATTTTCTCATGTTGAACTGAAAGACTGTATGAGACAGTTCCTGAGGGAGCTTCCTCCCTAAGATTTTATGGCAGTGGAAAAATAGACAACAGTGATCAGAGAAATGATACCAGAATTTTATGATTTTGAAAATCTTAGTAGGTTCTAGGAAGCTCAATGATTAAAAGAAAAGGGCAATTAAGATAAAAAAGTGTAACTTTTAAACAATTTGTGTCAAACTTTGCAATAAATAAAAATAGAATAATGAACAAGAAAAGGTGATGCTTTACCAAGAATATGGATAGCAAACATATTTTAACAACTTTCTGCACTGAATTTTGGAAAGCAAGTGACTAAAGAGAGACAGCATGTATCAGTCATTTGTTACGGTTTCAATTTTAAATGTTCCCCAAAGGCCCTTGTGGCAAAGCCTTGGTCACCAGCCTGTGGTGCTATTGGGAGACGATGGAACCTTCAGGAGTTGGGGACTCAGGGAAGGAAGTTAGGTCTCTTGTCAGGCTCCTCTGAAGGGGAAACTGGCATTCCAGTCCCTTCCCTCTTTTGCATTGCAGCCACCATGAGGTGACCATCCTTGCTGCATCATCTGCTCCTCACAGCCCCAAAAGCAACGGAACTTGCCAACCGCGGACTGAAACGGAGCCAAAATAAACCTTTCCTTCTTTTAAGTTCATTATCTCAGGTATTTTCCCCATAAACAGAAAGCTGATTAATATAGCAATAGTATATTTTAAAATACACTAAAGGCAAAACAGATGTGGTGATTTTGTGGAGGAAGAAAACATAGAGTTAACAGATGACTTTAGACTCCCCTATATCTAGGTTGGAATCCTGGCTCTGTGACAGCCAGTAATTAAACTCTGTAGGCCCTAGTTTCCTTATAGGATTTGATGACAATTAAAGGACATATGTTATAACACACTTGGCGCAGTTCCTGGCTCAATAAACAAAAATATAAAAAAAAAAATCTTTGCATTTTCTCAAATGGTTAAGAGGCCAGAATTTGAAACAGCTTTGAGAGATCATTAAAATAAGTTAAAGAAATGTAAATGAGAATAAAATTAATAAATGAATGAAAGAAGTAGTAGATCTTAATGACTAACCAAAGGGAAACACACACACACACACACACGGAGGGGTCGCAATTGACTCAAAAATTTGGTGTTTAAGTGACTGGAAGAAGCAGAACTGAGGAAACATAAAATGATGAATTCTCTTTCAATGCACGAGTGTGAGGCAATGAGCAGACATTTAGGTAAGCATTTCCATCAGCCACATTTGGGATGTGGGTTTGTAATATTCCCCTTTACCACCAGCCGGAAGCTCTATCACTGTTCTGAATCAGGCTTCAAACAATTATAGTTTCATTTATCACCATCTTTCCAAATTCTGAGGTCCACTGAGGATTTCCACTTAGATTTCTCACAAACATTGTCCTTCAAATTCAATGTGTCCCAAATCAAAGCCCTATTTGTTCCTACATAAACATCTCTTTGACTTATCTGATTTTGTTAAAAGTACCTCCAGTTCACCCAGAACAGGTAACCTGGAGTAAACATTTATAACTTTTTCTTTACTAGTAAAATCTAACAGGCAGTGTGTGTGTGTGTGTGTGTGTGTGTGTGTGTGTATGAAGGTTAACATTCTCCTTAAAAGGGACAAGAGATTCTCATCATTTATGCAAAACATTCATGTTTAGGGTATTGCTATTTATGTCATATGTTTTCACCATTTATTATAGAAGATAAAACTGATACACTAAACTACATTAAGATTAACAAATTTTAATCATCAAAAAACAACATTAAGAGAGTAGCATGACAATCTAGATAGAAATTGTTGGACACATAAAGGAGATAGAGAGATATCCAGTATATTTTAAAATTTTTTGAAAAAAGAAGATATCCAAATGGCAAAAAGATAGAAATTTCACAAATTAAAAGGAAATTCAAATTAAACTCATGAAGACAATTACTACAACCAACCAGAATGAATAAAATGTTAAAAATAAAAAAAGAAAGCCAAATATTAGTAAGCATATGGAACAACTAATACTCCTGTACACTGCTAAGATTAATTGGTACAACTACACTGGTCACTATATACTAAAGCTGCATATGCATACAACCCAGTAATGTCATCCCTGGATATATATCCAATAGAGATTTTACATGTGTTCACCAAAAGACATTAAAGTTTATAGCAGCATTATATGTTATCTTTCCAAACTGGAAACTACCCAAATGCCCACACATAGCTGAATCAGTAAAAAAATTGTAGTTCATCCACATCCTCAAATATTGTACAGCAATGAGAATGAGCCATCATACAAAAAAAGTAGATAAAACTCACAAGCATGATGTTGAAGGAAGGAACACAAACATAAAGGAATTCCAATCATATGAAATATTAACACAATTGAAAATAATGTATAATATTAAAGGTCAGCATAATGGGTAGAGACAGGAAGAGAAACAGAAATCTTCTGGGGTTCTTAGTTATGTTCTTTTATTGATAGGGATGTTGACTGTGAATATTAAATGAGTTCAAATATACTTCAGAGTAAACTTAAGGTATGGGTCCTTTCTGGCATATGTACATACTATGTTAGAGCTATTAAAATATCAGTAAATCTTGCCTCTACAATATTTCTAATTTTTGCACATCCTTATCATTTCATTACTTACCTTTTGACCTTGGACCCTATTACCTCAATCTAAACCAATGTTGATTATCCATACCCCTCTCCATTTTAATTTCTTTGAATTGCACTAGACTGATCAATCTTAAAAAGCAAAGCTTTGGTCATTGCAGCTCCTTTTTGGCTATGAAATTAATTTAAATTCTTAACACAGTTTTTGAGACCTTCATTGTCTATTTCCAAAAAGCTTTCTCATCCAATTTTTCCTTAACCTGAAAAAAGGAAGATTTATGATTCTAAACATCATGTTGTCCCTTCTAGTCTTAAGACTATTCTTCTTAAGAAAGTTTCTACCACCTTCTCTCTGTTGAAACTATGCCTTCCTCCAGTTCCAGTTTAAATGTCCCAATCTCTATCGAACCATTCTTGGCTGTTGCCTTCCTATCCCATTTCACATTGTTGCATCTTCCTCTACTAAGAGTGAGTTGACAGAGAATCCCACACCCTCATGCTGTATTGCTTATCTTTGGCCATGCATTGCATTTTTTGTTTTGTTTTATCCTCTCCTTTTAGATTCTAACCCTCAGTGGAAAAATAGAAGAGTTTCCTTACTTTCTTTCTTCACTTTATCAATTTTGCACAAAAATGAGTGATCACTAAATATTTCAAAACTTCATGTAATAAAAAAAAACCCTAAAAACTGCTTGCTATTTTAAACTTTTAAATTGTTTTTCTTAAAAAAAACCCCATAATGTCTGCTATTTCATGTTTAACAATCATAAGATTTACCTTTGATCCAGTGATTGAATTTAACTGCATAATCTGCTTTACAAAAAATGTGTTCCTTTCTGAATTCTTCAAGAAAATAATATTGCAAAGAAATTTATCAGGCCTTATAAAGCTGAAGAAAACAAAGAAACTAAAGGGAAAAAAGTATGTCTAAGATAAGGATACAACAAATACACACACATACATTTCTATATTTTTAACCCAAATCATATAAAAATGCTTGAATTAAAAATAACTCTAATTGCCAACGCTGAAGCAGCCTCTTTATTTTCCAAATTACTCTGCATTTAAGGCTTCTGGCAGGTAATTATATTAGACTGCTGTTGTTGTGCACCATAATAAAATATCTCTGATAATATTGAACAGATATTTTTGACAAATCATTTAGTATGTATGGAATTTTAACTATTAAATAAATGACCCAAATATTTTTTTGTTTGTATTCAGTACTAGGGATTGAACCGAGTGGCCCCTATCCACTGAGACACTTCCCCAATCCTTTTTGTCTTTATTTTTTATTTTAAGACAGGGTCTCGCAAGGTTACTTAGGGCCTCACTAAGTTGCTGAGCCTGGCTTTGAACATGTGATCCTCCTGCCTTGACCTCCCATGTTGCAGGGACTACAGGCACATGCCATCACACCTGGCTTAAAGAGAGCTACATTTTTAACTAACTTAGCTGCACGAGGAGAAAGAGGAAAGAAAAGTTGATGTTGTAATGTAATTTTCTCTTTTGGGACTGAAATGAATGAATAGATTGGGTGAACAGACTGGGGTCAGATGACTTAGAGAGTAAAGAAAAAATAAGAAGATATTTATAGCTAACATTCTGAGATATTACATTATATCCTCACAAATATCTGGAAAGGTAGCACTGTCATCTGCCCCACACATGACCTGCCCAAGACCCGCACAATTCACAAGTGGCAAAACTCTGATCTAATTAAGCAAAATGTAAGAAAGAAATTTCCTTTAAGACTAACAGTGGGCACCAGGAGCTTGCCAGTAGAAATTATCGTCCACATATTGTATGCATACAGCCTACTGAGCCTTCTATCAAACTGGAAAACTTCAAAAAGAGGAAAGAAAAAGACAAAGCACAAGGAAACATAAAAAACAGAAGCACTCCAAAAACTGCATTTGTCTATGTTTGCATAAGAATTACAGAATTTGCCATCCATTTAGGGATGTTGGAAGAGGAATCTGAAAGCATAATTTTAGTTTTCACTCTCCCAACTTCTGTCTCCAAATTTGTATGAACTTGAGCAAGGCATTTTGCCTTTATGCATTTAAGTTTTTCTCTAATCTGCACAATGGTGATGGTATCTGTTTACTTAATTATTTTAAGGATGAATGATGCTATGAATTGATACCATTTTTATAACCTACAGAAAAGCAATTCATGTATTATAATTATATGCTTGAGAACACCTGAGATGTGTTTCTGGGTATGAAGTCTGAAGATGGAATGCATTTAAATTTCATAAAAGTAGTGAACCGACTCTGAATCTTGTGTCTGCATGTTTACGCTTGCTGCAGCAGTCAAACTGTTTTGGACATTATCATCACTATGAAACCTAAACAGTGCCAAGCTTGCCTTCCCATCACATTCAAAGAATTAATCCAGCATCCAAAAATCTGAAGGTGCTTTTGTTTTTATTTTACTTTTTAAATTAGTGCAGTATAGTTGTACTTTTGTATTGGTATTGCTTTCTCCTAAAAGACCATGATGGTTCTATTCATAGCCTATAACTGTCTCTTTGTCACACTCCCTCATCCCATTTCCCCATTATTTCAAAGACAGTTCAATAAAAGATGAAGATTCCTTCTCTGCTTTAAGTTTCTGAGGACTGCCTCAGTCTCAGCCCACAAATATTCTTTCCCTTTCTCAACCCATCCTATTTTTCTCATATTAATTCTTACCTCTTTCTTTGGTAAGTAGTTATGGGATTCTTCCCACGTTAATGCCAGTAGTCTTCGGGGGATGTTCACTTCTCTCTAATTGAAAACTGTATTTGATACCTAGTAGCCAACACCAGATCCTTCTTAGATTATATCAGCAAAAGTCTATAGGTGCTAACAAATTAGTATCTTTCTCCTCACGTAACTGCTATGTGCAAAGCACTGTCTAGATATTTTGGGAAAAGTTAAAGTACACTAAAGAGAGCAATAAATTGTTAGGCCCATTCCTAAGGAATATTTTCTAAGTAAACTCTAAAACCACTCAGAAGTTACTGCCCATTAGAGAAGTCAAGAGGGCACGCTCCTGGCTGGTGTTTTTTCATTATTTATTGATGCCTTCTACTATGTTTCCTTTGACCCAAGGATTTTAAAATGTGTTATATATGATTGTTTCACAGGTATTTTCAGGAAAAATAAGGGTAGAAAGAGCCTAGATGAGAACTGCCTTAACTTGAAGTTAAAAAAGACATGAAGAGATGCAATTAAACTAAAAAGGTTTGCTCAGCTAAAGATTTAGTCAAGAGCATCAAGAGAGAACCTACAGAATGAGAGAAAACCTTTGCCTGCTACACCTCGGACAGAGGGCTAATATCCAGAACATACAAAGAACTAAAAAAATTGAACACCAAAAACACACAAATAATCCAATCAATAAATGGGCTACGGATCTTAAAAGAAACTTCTCACCACAGGAAGTCCAGAAAGCCCATAAATATATGAGAAAATGCTCTACAACATTAGCTATAAGGGAAATGCAAATCAAAACTTCAGTGAGATTCCACCTCACTCCTGTTAGAGTGGCAAAAATGAAAAATTCAAACAACAGATGCTGGAGGGGCTGTGGGAAAAGAGGAACACTGTCACACTGCTGGTGGGACTGCAAACTAGTTAACCCACTATGGAAAGTTGCGTGGAGAATCCTCAAAAAATTAGGGATGGAACCACATTATGACCCAGGTATCCCACTCCTGGGTTAGAATCAGCATATTATAGAGATGTGGCTTCATCAATGTTTACAGCAGCTCAATTTACTATAGCTAGACTATGGAACCAACCCAGATGCCCCTCACTCGATGAGTGGATACAAAAGGTTTGGTACATATATACAATGGAATACTACTCGGCCATTAGAGAAGATGATATTGTGGCGTTTGAGATCAAATGGATGGAGATGGAAAGAATTATGCAAAGCGAAGTATCCCAATCTCAGAAACTAAAGGGATGAATGGTTTCTCTCATCTGTGAGAGATGAGAATCTAGAATACATCGGGAAGCAGGTAGGCTAATAATAATCTCAAATTGTATGATTCTTAATGCAACAGGGGGATGATTGCCTAGGATGCCTGGTGGCGTAGGGTGGGGGACAGGGTGGGGGGAGGGCTTAGGAAGAACACCTAGGAGACTGGAGGGTGGGAATATGGGGGAATCATCACAGAAGGAGATCTCTGACCTCCATGAGATATCCATTTAACTCAGGGGGTTTTCTGGGGGAAACAGCAACATGGGGAACCCAAGCTGGGCATCCATGACATGGCATCAGTCTTGGATAACTAAGTATATACACATTTGTTCTTGATTGTTTGACGATGTTTCCCACTTAATTGTAACTCCATATTCATCTAATAAAAAAAAAAGATATGAAGACACAGGCTGGAGCAGTGGGTCAGTGGTTACGGCACTTGCCTGGCACGTGCGAGTACGCAATTTCAAACCCCAACACCATGTATACAACAAAGTCTCAGAGCAACGAAAGCCACATGAAAAACTAAATTTAAAAAATTGTTTCTCTCTCTCTTTCTCTAACTGTTCCTCTTTCTTTAAAAAAAAAAAACATGAAGAGGATGGTTGGTCAGAATGAGAAGCTACAAATAAATATAAATGTGCCACAGTATTTGGTAACTAGAAACCATGAAATGGGACTTATGTATAAAAAAGCTGATTTCAAATGACCAGAGAGAAAATGACAATATTATGGCAGAAATCCAGCTTGGAGGCAAAGGCAATGACAGGTTAGGGTTAGACATGGATTTGTTTTGGACCATGTGTACCTTCCACAGAAGCCATTGGCAGGTCTGGAAAGACAGGAAGATGGCAAGGGAGATTTGGAAGCCATTTACTTATCAATGACAGCAGAGGGAGAATAGATAAAAATAGAAAGAGGAGGAGGTTCTGATACATAATTTACCATAGGTTTTTCAAAATGAGTTTATGAACTGCTTTCAGTGATTTTTTTAAATAAATGTTCATGGACACTGACCCTATAATT
This sequence comes from Aplodontia rufa, assembly GCA_004027875.1. Taxonomy (NCBI): domain Eukaryota; kingdom Metazoa; phylum Chordata; class Mammalia; order Rodentia; family Aplodontiidae; genus Aplodontia; species Aplodontia rufa. The sequence continues at coordinate 10,491 of PVKS010034123.1, read as the reverse complement.
CTTCATAAAAGATAATTTTTGCATCTTCATTTATTTTAGAGTAAATATTGAGACATTTTAATAAGCATTCTAAGGTTTTAAAAAATAAAAATCTTGCTACATTATTTAGATCTCAAAATAGTTTTAGAGCTGAGAAAAAATACTAAATTTAAAAATTTCTACACCTTGAAGGGTTTGGAAATGAGGAAAAAATGGAAATCAATTTAATCATGAGATTTGCTTGCTTTTTTGCCTTTTGTAAATAAAAAAATATAATAAAAACTGGCAAGTCAGTTTTACGATGGCTACCTCATTAAAGCAGCACAGTCATGCTGACTTTGGAGTCATAATCAAACTGGAGATGTCAGCATTTGGCCTGAGTTGGGAGCTGGATTGGGGTGGGAGAAATGTGGGTACAGGAAGCTACAAGGGGAGTTACAGCAGGACAGGCAAAGCACAGTATTTCGTTAAACAAAAATGAAAGAGAAAGCTCTAGTCATGACCCAGGTAAACAACCATAATCAGATCCTGGGTGTATCTGAGTCTGATAATGTGAAGATGGTCAGTATTAAATTTTAAGAAAATTTAAACTGACAATTGAAGGAAAGAGTTAGTCAATTATAGTGCAAAGTTAAAAAAAAATCCAGATGAAAAGTTTGACATAGAAAATGGGTTAGTGTCATAGGTACAGCAGACTAATGTATAAATTGCCTTGGGCATTGCCTTCCGCATTCAGATTTTAAGTATAATGAGAAAACCTGGGAGGGTATTAATAAGGAAATTATGATCTGATATAGATTTTTGAAATTATCCCTCTGGCTGCTACATGCAGAATAAATTGGAGTGACTGTTAGATTATGTGATGGAAATGTTTGGCAGTAGAGATACTGGCTGGCTACTCTGAAAGGCCATGTACACAGATGAGGGACATGGCTGTTTAACAGGCTGGATGGTCCCCCCACACTGCCACATACAATTCACTTTTGGATCGCTAACTCTCACTTCCTCAGACAATGTCCTTAGAGAGGTAATTAAGGTGGTATGGGTGGGCTCCAATCCAATATAACTGCTGTCCTTTTAAGAAGAGATTAGAATACAGAGGCACCAAGGGGAGAACACACCAAGACAAAGGTGAAAGACAGCTGTCTGCCAGCTCCGGGGAGAAGCTTCAGAATGAAACCAGCTCTGCCCACACCTATGTCAGACTTCATCCTCCAGAAAGGCGAGGATAAATTTCTGCTGCCTCAACCACCCAGCCCATGGTATTTGGTTATGAGAGCCATGGAGCAGCATATGGAGGACTGAAGATGTACTTGAAGTAAGAATTGCTAGTACTAGGGATTGGAGTAAGTGCTAAAGAGGGATGGGCTTAAGGGAGGTATGTTAAGAATGTTTCCTAGTTTAAGCAACTGTCTTAAAGATATTGAAGTTATTTTATCCCTAAACTGAGTCTTCCATAGCAGACATAACTTGTCAAGTTCTCTCAGCTAGAACGAAATGGAAGAATGGACTTGAATGTAGAGTGTTTTTTTTTTTTAGAGAGAGAGATTACCAATTTTTATTGAGTTTTTCACATGGCCTTCATTGCTCCAACACTTAGCTGTGCACCTGGGTGCTGAGGTTGTTGTGCATGCCACGCAAGTGCCGTAACCACCGAACCACCGCTCCAGCCCTTGAATGTAGTTTTTCTGGATCCCAAAGATACAATCTTAACCTCTAGGCTGTTACACTTTCAAATTTGAAAATACTATAATTACATCATTTTATGGCAAAAATGAACCATGATAATCATTAATTTCACCCCTTCATTTTATGGGGTGAAAGCTGAGGCCAAGGAAAAGACATGGCAGACAGACCTTTTAAAAGAATAAATTGTTTATCTTTGTATGTTAAAAGGAACTGAAATAAGCATTTTACCTACTTCTGCAGGAAAAGAACTAATTTTCTCTGCTGATTAAGAGTGTCCCTTTGAATAGCAAAAATCAAATTCATTAGCATTTCAGATAATAGAGTTAAACTTCTCTCCATCTGGCGATTTTTGTTTAATGAAACACTACCAAGCATGAAATGTTACATGATTGGAGTTAGCTGAATTTAACTTTAAACCTTTACTTGTGGGAAAGAAGTTCATTGTAGAACAATGGAATTTAGCGTAAATACTGGTTGCCATACTTTTGCCAAACTTTTGCTTGTTTCTTTTTCTTGTATAATCTCAGTTGCTTGCCCCCAAAACCCCTTTGTTATGTAGAGGATTTACCTTATCTTGCATGTACCTACAGAAAACAAGTTACACACACACACGCGCGCCTCTTGAGTAATACACATAGGAAATGACCTCTAGTATTAAAGTCCCATTTGGAACTATATCGACTAAGGTTAGGATCCAAGGAAAGTTTAAATCCTAGGAAAAAGGGGCTGCATTGAGGGGAACCAGGAGGAATGACTACCTCCCATCACAAAGATCATCACTAATACCATCACTACCTCTTCTCTCACAGAAAGTACAATGATAAAAGATATCATTCTTAAGTCTACTCCTTGGGGCCATTATAAGGTACCATGGCAGGATGTGAGATAGATCTCACAGAGAGTGGGAAGCATTCTTATTGTGCTACTTCTGGTAAAAGTCCATTGAATTGTGTGTTAATCTTCTTTCTGAAATAATCAACTGAAAAGAAGGGATGGTTTATTTTGACTCATGATTTCAGGAGATCAACCCTAGGTTTCTTGGCTATGTTGCTTTTAGCCCATGGTGAGGCAGAAGATCTCACGCAGTGAGTGGGTAGAGTGAAGCTGTCACCTCATGATGACCAGCAAGCAAATAAAAAAGAGGAGGGCTGGTGTCCCACTATCCCCTTCAACAGCAGACCCCCTCCCCAATGATCTAAACTCCTTCCACTAGGCTCCATCTCCTAAAGGTGACATTATCTCCCATTAGTGCCATAGGCTGGTGGCCAAGCCTTTAGCAGATGGGCCTTTGGTGGATATTTAAAACCCAAACCATAATAGATGGCTAGTTTAGAAATCAGAAATTTAGAAATGTAGAACATGAATCAGTCATGTGGCTTCAGACAGTTCATAAGTATCTATAATCTTCAATTCTCTTATTTATAAAATGAGAGAAATTATTTTGAAAGCATACTGTACAGTTTAGTAGGGGCAACAGTAAAAAGATTTGGTTCAAATCCCAACTGGGCTAGGGTTTTCTACTTACACTTCTCTTGAATATGTTTTTTTCATCTGTAAAATGAGACATTGTTTAAATAATCCTTCACAAAAGAATTAAGTGGGACAATACATATAAAACACTGGCTTACTCAGTAGAGTCTCAAAAAAATATTTATTTGATCAAATTCCTCCCAGGCTCTAGGACCTCAGATTAGAATTGAATGAATAATTGGGATAGGTCCTGGAAGATCAAAGAAAACAAGAAGGCAGTGCCACCCTTTTAGCTTTAGTAGGCTGATGATGGTGGCAGTGGTGAGGCTCCACAGCAAATTAAATGAGAAAGCACTCATTCAGTGCTGAACGTGATATTGGCATTAGGATGCACAGATGCTGACTATGTAAATGACACTCTCAAGGAATTCACAGTCTCCTTAGGGAGGTGAACATACTAACATTGGAAAGCAGTGTGCTTATATCAGTGATAAAACGATATAGAATGTAGGATATTACAGTCACACTGGGGAGGCACAGAGCCCACCCTGGATCGATTCCACGCACATGAATCTCTGCTCTCTTCTCAGCACTACCTGATAAAGTGACTTCTCTTATGGCAGCCACTAAGTGTTCAGTATGTCAATGAGCCTTAATAACATCATGCCTGAAAAAATAAGGAACCCAGCAAACACTCCAATTTCCAAAGTATTTTCTTGAGATCTTTCAATATTTTGCTGGTTTGGGAATATTAATTTAGAAATTTTTTGTTATTTGTAATTGTCAAAGATTTTATTTTCATCTCTTAGGAGGTCTGTTTAAAGACCATGTTGAAGTAACACTTTACAAATTCCCTTAACAAACATACGGTTCTATCAGATGTATTGAAAAATCCTTCAGTTATCATTATACTGAAATGTAAAGAATCTTCTGCTTGATTACTAAAGGAAAGGAGGATGTGTTGAAATACTTTGAACTCCACATGTTACTCAAGGAAGTTATTGTTACGTGGAACTGTAGCACGGACAGTCATTTAAACAGTGAGAGTCATGGTTCTGTCTCTGGAGACCCTGACACATAAATTTTTCTGTCTATTCTGAGAAGTTATCTTTTACTTTCCTGTAAATCTTCTCCATTTTGGAATGGGAGGGAATGATAAAGAAAATATATATCTTTCCCTGAAATGTATTGCAAGATGTAGGGTTTAGGGCTGGAGAGGTGGCTCAGTGGTAAAGCACTTGCCTGGCATGAGCAAGACTGAGGTTTGATCTGCAGCACCACGAACACAACTAAGTGCAGGAAAAACAAAAAACAGATGAGAAAAAATTCTCTCTCTCTCTCTAAGAAAGAAGAGAATGAGAGAGAGAGAGAGAGAGAGAGAGAGAGAGATAGAGATAGGTTTTAATTTTTCATATGGCCTCTATTGCTCCAACACTTAGTTGTGTACATGGTGCTGGGGTTTGAACCCATATGCTTGCACATGCCAGGCAAGCACCACAACCACAGAGCTGCTCCAGCCTTTGTCTTTAAAAAAAAAAAAAAAAAAAGATGTAGTGTTTACACTATTTTTCTACAAAATGGAAGTATTTGGTTTGTCTAAATAGGAAAATCAATATCATTAGATACTTGAGACTCAAACTCGAAATCTGAAAGTTATACAATTTATCTTGATAAACAAATTAATGAAGCATTTGAGTGGACAAGTTCATGTAGAAAAATTCTGTCTTAAAATATTCTGGAGATATTTCTGTTTAAGGTGGCATAAACTTCCTGAGGAGATGAAACTCTCATAATAGAAAAATCTGTGAATATGCATAAAAGGAATATATTGAAATTTTTATCATACTACTTTAAATGCAATTAAAAAAATTAGTGTGTGTGTGTGTGTGTGCGCGCGCGCGTGCGTATTTTGGAGGAGAGAAGAAGGGTACAGGTCTGAAAAAGTAGAAATTCATTAACTTTTGGTTATTGAGTGCAAACTACAGGGGCTCCACAGGAAAGAAAAGTCAGTTGGAGATGCCACTACTAGAAGTGTTTAATTCTTTTTTTTAAAGTGAGAAATTTATTTGTTGAACAATCATATAAGCTTTTAATGAAATAATATCATATGCATATAGATTCTGAAGGTTAGATTTACCCCCAAGAGTGTCCCCCAATTACCCACCCTTATCCCTCCCCTCCCCAAAACATTTCTAAAAATGTAGTAGGTTGTATAACATTACAACTTACCTGGATTTAACACGTGATAATAGACCCCCTTTCTCAATGGCCAGCCTCCACAGATAAGTGAAGACATTTGACCCTTGGTTCACTGTATCATGCTGATTTCACTTAGCATAATTTCTTCCATAGCCATCCATTTACCTTCAAAGGCTGCAATATCATTGCTTCTAATTGCTGCGTGGAACTCCATGGTATGTATGTACCACAGTTTTTGGATCCATTCATCCAGTGAGGGACATCTGGGTTGTTTCCATAATTTAGCTATTGTAAGTTGAGCTGCTATGAACATAGACATTGCTGTGTCATTGTAATGTGTGGATTCTAAATCCCCTGGAAAAATACCCAGGAGAGGAATAGCAGGTGTTTAATTCTTGATGAATTTCTTTTTGTTGTGAAGTGCTAAGCAACACAACCTTGGGCTTTTGGCATCCAGAATCTGTAGTTCTGCCAGAGACTCCATAGGGGGTCTATTTTAGCCCAGTCAAGATCGACTTATGGGACTGTAAGGGCCATGTGCAGCCTAGAGTATGGTTTGGGCACTCATTTTTCTCATAAGATCTTACAGCACACATTAACAGTAGACACAATGATTTTTATCTGAAATCTACTGCTTTGTACTTCCTTTATCTTGATGGCAATAATGTTCATGCCAGAAATGAATAAAACACAGATCCTTCTTTTCAAACATGTGTGGTAAAGAACTTTCATAGGCCTTACTGAAAATTTTCATAAAAATAAGAGTTCAGGAAACCCTATGTTAGTTAAAGGCAAACAAATTTATTTACCTTAGGAACTTTTTAATCTACAAACGTGTCACCAGAGTATGAGAAGGTAAGGAATAGAATACAGTTCTTTCATATTTAGTTGACTATACAATTAGTTGCAAAATTAGGTATAAAATTGGCTCTATGTAGATTAGCAGCTTAACCTCTGATTCCCTTAAAACAAAAATTGCAATCTTCCTTTCTCCTGACAGGCAGTTTAGGCTAATTTAGCTAAAGAGCGTCTAGATGACTGGGTGCACGGATGTTTTAAGACTCTTGGGCACTTTTTCTTCCAAAGTTCCATTCTAAATCGTATCAAAACTTTTTTCTTTTTTTTAAGAGAGAAGGACAGTGTGTGTGAGACAGACAGAAAGAATCAATTTTTACCTAGCTCTTCATGTGGCTTTCGTTGCTCTGACATTTACTTGTGTACGTGGGTGCTGGGGTTTGAACCCGTGTACTTGCATATGCCAGGCAAATGCTGTAAACGCTGAGCCACTGCTTATCAAAACTTTAAAATGTAATCAAATGTCATATATTAATGAAATGTTTTTGCTATGAAGTCTTTTAAAAGGATTTTCAAAGGTAACTTTTCTGACAATAACAAGATAGTATTTAAAAACCTAAAGTAGGGCACCACAAAACTTGAAAAGATCCAATTATGAAGAGAAGCAGGTATCATTGGAAGAAACAAAAACCCCAAAAAGTCAAGGACAAATACGTTGCTAGTGTGTACTGAAGGATCATTTAGGAAAAGGGCTTTCGCTATGACCAGCACTGCACAAATCCAGGGGGCATAAGTTACATCTACGGCCATGTGAATGATGCCTACTAAAACGGCGCTACACAGCAGCCCTGTTTGAGAAGACAGGTGCGTCTGAGGAAGTACAGCACTCCCACCTGTCAAAACAGGAGGCCACCAAGCACTGGAATCAAAGCAACCTCTACTTTGATTCCAGGATCACAAAGCAATATTCTGATTATAATTTGGCTTCCTATGTAGCTTCCCACAGGGAAAGAATATGATGGCCAGAGACATGAATATCTGTTCCACTTCACAATTATTTTTCTCATTGTAAATGAAATCAACACTCCAGTATTATCCATTAGTCCATTATAAGCTTTGTTTTAGTGAGTAAACATCTTACAATTTGATCTAGTCTCAGAGACAGACAGTTAAATTGTGAGTTTAGAAATCTTCAAATGTCAGACCATGGCCTGATATAATTTTGAAAATATAGTACAATTTTATGAAACTTTTTAAAGTACAGCTAGTGGGTCTCACCTGGCACTGTAATAACTTAAACATCTTTACATTTTAACTTAGGATGGAGATCCTGAGTAATAAATAATAGACTAATTTCAAACAGAATCTAAGATATAAAGTGTTTTAGTTTTTTTTCATTGCTATCACTAAAAGACCTGACAAGCACAATTTTAGAGGAGGAAATGTTTATTTGACTCATGGTTTCAGAAGTCTCAGTCCATAGACAACTGACTTCATTGCCCTGGACTCAAGGTGAAACAAAAGCTCATGGCAGATGGTGGATGAAAGCAGCTCAAGACATGGTACCAGGAGGCAGAGATAACCGTACTCTTCAGAGACAAAATATAAATCCCAGAGGCAGACCCCCCAATGACCCACCTCCTATAGACACATCCTACAGTTACCACCTAGTTACCACCCTTACAGTGGACTAATCCACTAAGTTATAACTCTCATAATCTAACCATTTCACCTCTGAATGTTCTCGAGTTGTCTCACACTTGAACCTTTGAGGGACATCATGTCTACACCATAACATAAAGTCAGTGGATAAAGAAAATTACTATCAATTGCATATAAAATGTTTCTGATAGAACCATTTCATTTAAATCCCAAAACTATGTGAGGTATATTTGTATTATTTTCAATTTACTAAAGAAAACAGATGCTTTGTGAGCTTTCCAATCCGTCTAAGGTCACACAAATGAGAAGAGCTGGAGTTGGATCACAGGATTACTAGTTTTCACATTTTATGTTGCTGTGCCACAGCATCATGTAAGTAAAGTGACTGGATAAACCTGTCTACTATAGGAACGTCTATGACTATATTGGATATAGTAATATCTGAAAACTAATAACTGATATAGTAATAATTTGAAAAGAGAGCGAACTGCAGAATATTGAAAGCTAGCACTGGCTAGAAAAGATACTGAAATGGTGAGTTTGAACTATACTAATTAATGTCAACAAATACTAAACACTGAAGTAAAAATAATGTGCTCCCAACAAGAAGGCAAGAAGTGTGCAGTGACTAACTTATTTAACATATATTAACATTATTTAACATTGTTCCAGTTTGAATTAAATTATTAGTATGTTTACCTATACCTGTGGGCATATGTATTTGTTATAAATAATATTTTACTTGCAAATAACGGGAGTCACATCCGCATAAAACAATAGGCTGTGATCTGTGGGTAAATGGATTTGAAAGGTAAGCAATTATGCATATCAAAAAGAGTTGTCTAGCTTACTAAGAAATAACCACTTAATTTTAAGCATGTGCTTAAGATTACATGAGTAAAAAATAGGAAATTGCATACATTGCCACATGGCTGGCTAGTCAAGTCAGGCACATGTCAATTTTAAATGATGTGTGGGGCATTTTCAGCGTCAGAGAATCATTTATAAAGGATGCTATGCCAGCTGGGACTGGACTACCATGCAATAATCAGAAACTTGGCAAGAGTATTCACACCAATCACAGTGTGGTGGTTGCTTTTGACTAGAAATACCACTGTGGTACTTTAGAGACATGTCAAGTAATTCAGTGTTAACGGTGGTGTAGATGAACCAGCATTGGTTACAGTTTGAAAAACTCCTTGGAGCTTTACTCCATGTATGAGAGTCTCTTGGCAACATTTTTGTGAGCTGAAAATAATTCATATTATGTCTGCTGGTCATTAAGCCATGTTCCATTGTGTTCATGCAATGACTAAGTGGAAAAGCAGATGTGGCAATTAAAAACTAAAAGTGATACCCATTTATTTTTGGCCAGAGAATTACTACACATAGCAGCGCTTTCTTCTTCTTTAGCCAAAGGGATGGCTTGAAGAGTAACCATTATCTTCCTGCTGTTTATGAATAGTTCATGAATCATGACCAACATCCAACCACCTGCAATTTTCTATTTTAAACCATTTTAAATATGCTCATGTTCACTTATTGAAATGTCTCTACTCCTGAAAAAAAAAAGGCTGACACATGTGTTGTCACCTTTCCTTCTCTGTTTTTAAAAAATCCAATTAGGTTAGAAAACAAAAAGCAGCTAAATAACCAAATTTTGAACAAAGCTTGTTTTCAAAGTAAAAGTCACAAGCATAGAGATGAGTAAAGAATGGTATTTCCCTCAAAGGTATTCATTTAGGAAAAGAGGAAGTTAAGCTATCTCTATTTGCAGACAACATGATTTTATACCTACAAGACCCAATAACATCGGCCAGAAAACTCCTAGACCTTATAGGTGACTTTAGCAAGGTAAGCGGATACAAGATCAATTCCAGAAAATCACTAGCATTTCTTTACACCAACAATAAAGCCGCAGAAGAAGAAATCAGAAAATCTCTTCCATTCACCATCAATTCCAAAAGAATGAAATACTTAGGTATTAACCTTACAAAGGATATTAAAGACCTATTCAAAGAAAATTATCAAACACTAAAAAAAGAAATTACAGAAGACCTGAGTAGATGGAAAAACATTCCATGCTCATGGTTAGGCAGAATCAACATAATAAAGATGGCCTTTCTACCCAAAGCCCTTTACAGATTCAACGCAATCCCCATCAGGATACCTATGGCATTCTTCAGAGATATAGATAAAGCAATTCTCAAGTTCATATGGAAAAACAGGAGACCCAGACTAGCCAAAACTCTACTCTATAGAAAAGAAGAAATAGGGGGCATCTCAATCCCTGACCTGAAATTATATTACAGAGCTGTAGTAGCAAAAACAGCATGGTATTGGTATCAAAACAGAACCGAACACCAGTGGAACCGAATAGAAGATCCTGAGACAAACCCTCATATCTTTAACTATTTGATCTTTGATAAAGGGGGCAAAAGTATAGTGTGGAAGAAAGATAGCCTGTTCAACAAATGGTGTTGGACAAATTGGACTGCCATTTGTAGACAACTGAAGCTGGATACTTATCTTTCGCCCTGCACAAAAATTAAATCAAAATGGATCAAAGACCTGGATATTAAGCCTACAACTTTAAATTTACTAGAAAAAGAAGTCGGGGAAACACTACACCTTATAAGAGTAGGCCGCTTCTTCCTTAATAGAACTCCTATGGTGCATGCTGTAAAATCAAAATTA